>BQNB010012404.1:830-68019 GCA_026074375.1 Tanacetum coccineum
ACTTGCTATTAACAGGTAAAATCAAGTGTTTGACTGGAAAAAGATGGATATTCATGGACCGTTGGACATTGGAGTATCAAATGTCCCTAATGACATACAAATCTAGTAATTCCGCTCGCAGAAATCTCCACAATAAACTGTCTAAAAAATGCATGTATAGAAATATGATCGGCTCAGAACGTTCACATAAATAGTCAAGTTTGCAGCCAAATAGATAACATCATCTGCCTTTGAATATTGACAAAAACTTCAACAGATGCATTTTAACTTCTAAAGTGATACAATGATCTCGCATCGCTTACACTGATACATTATTTTGACCCGTATTGAGTAACTTTACCTTGCAAACTAATAGCTCTTCTTGCTGTTCAAAGATAAGCAGATGTAGCATAGAACTAGAAGAGGATTTTATAGGTCAACATTTTCATGCGATTCACTCTATGAAAGCTGATACATGGCTTTGCAAAGTGATAAACAAGACAAAAAGTCTAAACTACTTATTCAAGACTTGTGCCTAAAAATTTACACAGAAAGAATTTCACTTTTCACGTTCCATAAACACTCTTTACTAAATTAATAATAATCATAGCTTCAGAAAGTGGACAACTTTACTTAATACAAGTCATAATTCCTATAACAACAAACACTCGACTTTAAGATAAAAGTGATATGGCAAATTTAATTTCAACATTCAACCGTGCTTCTCTGATCATAAATAGCCAGTCCAGTCTAGTTTGAGACTTATATTGGCTTCCTAAACTAAATACGCTTGTCATGTGCATACAATTCGATTTCGGCTAACTACACTAAACCTTGTCCAATCTATTGTCTAATAAGTCATGCCGAAACAAATAGATCTTAGGCTTGAAATCACAATATGACGAGACTACTTATATATCAAACTTCCATTATGAATATAGTCCATTTTGTTTTACTCAAGTCCTGAGGCGTCTAACTTAAACAGATTTTTATAATACCATACATAAAAAATTTGACATAATTACTGCAAATCAAGAAGACCAAAATACAAAAAGCATAAAACTTAGGTGGTGTTTAGTTGTAGAAAATATTTCATGTTTTTCTGTTTCTAAATTCCTAAAGAAATGATGGTTTTTCTTCTCTAGAGAAGAGTTGAGAATTATGAAAACGTGTTTAGATGGGAGTTGTAATTTTCTTTTTTTAAAAATGAAAAGAAATGGAGAATAGTAAAATGTGATTTTCTATTTTTCTATATAAAATTAAAAAATGAGAATTTTTTTTTATGAAAAATATTGAAAAAAAGTACGACTAAACAGGTTTTCAGTTTTTCCATTCTCTCCATTCTCAAATGAAAATTTTTCTGGAAAAATGGGATATTTTCTCCAACTAAACACACCCTTAGAGTCTCACTGTCACCTCAAGGTTACAATGAGGAGTGTGATGTTATGTCATTCAAACGGACTGATTATCATGGTATTAGCAAATTTGGAGCCATATTCATTCAAGGTATTAAATTCACGAAAACGTCTCAGTTTCAAACTATCAAATTCAACAGACAATAACTCAGCTTATTTACACTAATCAAACATAAAACTTATTAGCTGAACTAGGTATGAGCGAAATTTTTTGGTTTTACAGTTCCTTTGACATGCAATGTCACATAACTCATGTTCAACTTCAGTCATATACCAAGACCCTAAGCAAATAATTATGAAGAGAGCATATTCTACGATATTAGCTGTATTAAATTTCAATGTAAGGACCACATGACAAATCTTGGGGAAAAGGGAAAGACATGTTTTAACAGCAGATCAGGACAATGAAATATACAATAACTTATGTGAAGCTATTAGAGGATGCCACAATAATGCATACACCCACAATGGAAGCAGAGTAATTACAGGAATTAAAGTTTCCACCATCTACTGACGGATAATTGAATAACGTCCTTAAATCAAGAACTTGATATTATCATTCATATACAAGTGCAAGTCAGTAGCTACAAGCTCTATCAAGGAAATATCCGGCAATTGGCCCTTTGAGCATTAAAAATGTGTGCAAGGAAATGTTGAGTCTAATGATAATGTTTTGGGAATCAAATATCAAAAAGTGTTCAAAGTGGAGCAAAGCAGTGTTCAACTGATCATAATTAAATTGTCATATTACCAGCCATTATTCATCATCTCTTTCTTTGCACCATCTTGCAGAACAACATTAACCAAATTTTAATGCATTATAGGGACATATTACGGACTGTTATAAACAAAAACAAAACCAAAAACATAACAATGGAACTGGTTAATACAGAGAACAAAGTCACAAACCTCAACAGGTCTGCAACCAACCAATTACCCACCATTAGTCCATTAGCACCAACATCATTGAGTCACACTTTTATAAAAACACAGCTCGATTAAGACATACTTTTATAAAAACACAGCTCGATTAAGACATACTTTTATAAAAACACAGCTCGATTAATTTTACACAAAGATACCCTAACAACATTACAATGTACTAATCATCTCACTTCTTCGCCTTCCTTCCTGCAGACACTTTCTTCGCTATCCCTGCCTTTGGCTTCAAACTCTTAACAGATGCCTTCTTCACAGGTGTCTTCTTTGCTGCAATAGCCTTAGCAACTGGTGCCTTCTTTGCTACCTTAGCCGGCTTTGTTGGCGTCTTTGGCTTAGCCTTGGATTTCACAGCAGCAGCTTTTGGCTTAGCTTTCGCAGCTGGTTTGGCTTTCGCAACTGCCTTAGGCTTAGCTACAGCTTTCGCCTTTGGTGCAGCATTAGGCTTCTTTGCAACAGTCCTTAAGCTTACCAGCAACTTTTCTTTCTTCTCGCCTTAGCAGGAGCACAGCTGACGGTAGCTTGTAATGACCCTTAACCTTAACTAACTTACCACCGGCAACTAACTTCTTCAACTGAGTCAACAAAACTTTCTTAAAATTGGCTGGGAGATTCTTTTGATTCTCCTCGACAAACTTGGTGATCGCGTACTGACTAGATCCGGTCCTCTCTTTCAACGACACAATCGCCTCCTTAATCATCTATAATCAAAATTAAATAGCATCAATACCTCATTCAAAAACATCAATTACATAGATCTAATTGTAGCAATAATCTCACAAATTAACACATTTAGTTAACATAACATATAGATTAACTAAATTATACCGATATAACAACTTAACACAGCAAATTAGCCTTATAACATCATTTTAGACACAATTAAATAACATCAACTCATAAAATAACATCAAATTAGCCCTAAAACATCAATTAACATATATTTAACCAATATATAGACAAATAAACACAAAATAAACTAAAATTAGCAACAAATTTATACCTCAAAGTAAGGTGGATGCAAAGCAGGACTCTTAGGCTTACTCTTCGTCACCTTCTTAGCTTTCTTCACCTTGCTGACGTCACCTTTTTCTTCAATCACTGGAGCTTCAACAGGGACAACCGGAACAACAACTTCTTCAGTCGCCATTAATTATATTTAAAAGTTTCAGTTAGATTTTATAAAAATGTGAATGATGATGAAAATGAATGTGTGTGTTTGTGTGGTTTAAATAGTGCAGGATATGTCACACGGATCGAGTACCTGATTTTAGTTTAAATCTCATCCGTTGGATTAGCTTCTCATCTATGGTTTATATTTAGTGAATTGGTAGATGTTGGATCGAGTTTATGTATTTTGGTGTGTTTCTATGCTTAATTCATTTGGTTATAAGTTTTTATTTAATTGATGTATTTTGATGAGAGTTTTTCTAAAGTGTAGGGAATTAAGTTAGCTTTCTAACGAGTGTTCTCGTGAAAGGAGAGGTTTTGCGATTTAAGAGATATTTGAGTTGAAATGTATACCGGTCGAAAAGAGGGTGTGTCGAGAGTTGTTGATGGTTTTTAGTGGTTTGAAGAGAATGTGTTGGTTTGATTTTTCTTTTTTTCTTTTGGGATTGATGGTGAGTTTTTTTTGATAAAGGGGATTACCCCGATAAAATATATTAAACACACAACAGAAAAGTACAATGGAATGTGGTTGAAGTACCACATTAACCTCAAGCAAAACTTGAACACCCACTAGAGCGCATGTGACCTGCTACAGAACGCAAACTAACCAACTACACTAACAATCACCCTAATAGGAAGAAACCAATTTAAAGAACAAGAATCGCCACAACCAACCCAAAACTGCATACTAGGATAATAAGACATCATTTGAGACTGCCTCCTTAAAAAACCTTCCCAAGAAAAACCTAGTGAGAAAAACCTTGAAGAAGGAAAAAAGAGTACAGCTCTCGACTGGCACTCCACTCTCAGCACATAACCAAAGTCATAGACACTACCACGAGCCATATGATCACTAGACAACCACCACTTCATCCAACAAGCATAAGAATCAGAAGCCATCAATGAGTAGATCGGATTAGGGACCTAAGCAACTTCCAAAGATGCAAGAAAAACTCTATGTTCTTCGTCTTCTTAAACTTACACAAAAGGAGCTTGAGATGAACGGTAGACTTTATAACTTCAATAAGTTGGTCTTCAGATCTCTTCTGGTTCTTAAAAAGCCTATTGTTCCGTTTTTGCCATATAAAGTAATAAGAAGCAGCAAACACAAGCTTAACAATAATACTTCTAGCAGATCTTTTTCGAGCCCCGGGAGAAAGCAAGTTTACAATCATATCCAAGGAAGAAGGCATAATAGGAACGCCAGTAAACGACTGTACTTGATGCCAAACCTGCAAAGAGAAAATACATTCAAAGAAAAGGTGGTCATGAGAATCAGGTTGACGCTCGCATAAGGGGCACTGAAGCAGGTTTATGTTAGTATTGCTACTAACATCCCATTGCCTCAGTTTATCTTGAGTCTTCAGCTTCCGTTAAATCACCAGCCAAAGATGAATAGAATGCCGAGGAATATTATGAGAGAACCACACCAAATTATACCAATCAATCTCGGCCCTTCTAGGCCGAATACAATCCCAAACAATAGCCACCGAGAAACCAGAATCCATATCATTTCGGGTTTTCCAAACAATCTGATCCAAAGAATTAGGAACAAGAGAAGGAACTGTGATCGTATAAAGAGATGGGTATTTCAGACGCCATTCATTCGGCCACTTCCAGCTCCCATTAGTAACAATATCATGAACCTTAGAAGCCATATTAAATCCCGCCCTATGAATATCACGGGGGGTAACTAGATGCGATAAAGGACTTAACAAGCACCACCGATCAAACCAAGCAGACACCGTATTACCCTCCCCGAGACGATACCAAATGAATTAACGAATCAGAGGGCGAAACTAGAGAATCTTCCTCCATCCCCATGACATATTACCACTCAAAGGAAGATCCCAAAAATTACGACCACGGAGCTTATAAACATGTATCCATTTGACCCATAGGGATTCTTTAAGGGAAATAATGCTCCAAATGTGGGTTGAGATAAGAGCCTTATTAAAGACATTCAGCTTCCTGAGACCAAGGCCGCCTTCAGTTTTGGGTAAACACACAGATTCCCAAGCAACTTTAGCCCTACCCTTCCGCATATCCCCTTGACACCAAATGAAACCACACATTAATTGCTCTAAGTCGAGCAAAATACGAGAAGGAATAATAAAGACGGAAGCCCAATAGATATGCATAGAGGCTAGCACAGACTGCACAAGTTGAACCCTACCAGCGAAAGAAAGAAATTTATTCTTCCAGTCATTGATCTTACTCTTAACTTTCTCAACCAACTCCTTGCAGTCACGATAGATAAGTCTAGAAGAAACCAAAGGAACTCCCAAATATTTAACCGGAAGCTTACCTTCTTCAAAGGGAAGAACATTAAGAATATCAAGCTTAATATAGTTGAGAACGTTAGAAAAGTAAGCCGTACTCTTGGGTAAGCTAGGAATCAACCCCGAAGTATTTTTAAATTTATCCAAAACCTCCATAATAACTCGAGCAGAGTTAACATCACTATGAGCAAAGAGAAATAGGTCATCAGCAAAGCATAAATTAATAATGTTAAGATGAGAACAATTAGGATGATAAGTGAATGTATCTGAATCATGAACTCTTTGACGGAGCATAAGCGTAAGAACCTCCATAACAAGAGTAAAGAGATAAGGGGACATCAGGTCGCCTTGACGAAGACCTCTTTCGCCCTTGAAGTAACCATGCAAAGTACCATTAATACTTATGGATAAAAATGTGGAAGAAACATACTCCATAATCTATCCAATCATACGAGGATGAAATCCAAAGCCAATAAGAATCTCACGTAAAAAACCCTAATCAACCGTATCATATGCTTTCTGAATATCCACTTTAAAAGCACACCTAGGAGGGCCTCTATCCAAATGATAATTATGCATAAGCTCTTGAGTCAAAAGAATATTATCAGTTATACGCCTACCCGGAACAAAAGCAGATTGATTGGAGCTAATCAACATCGTCAGACTATCTTTCATCCAGTTGGAAATAATCTTACTTATGCATTTGAGTAGAATATTGCAGCAAGAAATAGGTATATAATCATTAATCTTAAGGGGAGAAGCGACCTTCGGAATAAGAGCGATAATAGTATGATTCAATTCTTTTAAAAGAGTACCATTGACAAAGAATTCTTGGACATCTTTAATAACATCCTGTTTAATAATATCCCAAGCTTCCTTAAAGAAAGCCACTGTATACCCATCCGGGCAGGGAGATTTATCATTGTCCATAGAAAAAATAGCATCACGAATTTCCTGAGAAGACACAGTACGAATCATATGGTTAGCCACATCATCAGGAAGTTTATTACAAAATAAATCATTTAAATTAAAAGGATGAGTATCTCCCTGTTGTCCGAGGAAAGCCATATAATGATCAATGAACACCAACGGGACAAGATCGCCATCAACACAAGTACCACTAGCAGTAGTAACACTATCAATACGATTCCTAGAAGCATGACTTTTTACCACCTTATGAAAATAAGCGGTATTAGAGTCCACCCAAATTGAGCCACTTAATCTTCGCCTTCTGCTTAAGGAATCGTTCTTCAGTAAGTAAAGCATCGTTAAAGGCTTAAAGATAAACATCTTCATCTTCACGAATAGTAGCATTGAACGGATTGATGGTGAGTTAGCTTAGTAGTACGTGGGATCAAGAGATTTTGGAATCAGATGTGATTTGGGTAAGGAGATGTTGGTTTAAAGACCGGTAAAAATGAACAAGTTTTGAATAGTGATGAGGTGTTGTAGTTTATGTTGGTATTTCTAATGTCTGCTAGCCGTAATTGTATCAATTATTCTTTTACCTGCGTGTTTGTCTTTGATATCATTTTGGCGCGTAAAATGACTATGTTGACTCATATTAAAACGTCAAGTGTCAAAAATGTGGTTTTCATGTAAGGTATGGTTAGTATGTATACTTTACTATCTTCTATGTCTGATTTAGTGTTTTACATAAAACGCCTTAAACCAAACTCATTTTTTTTAAATAGCAGTAGCCTCTACGTCATAGAAGCCACTTCCACCACCGTATAGCCATCTTGGCTACTACGTCGTAGAAGGCACGCCTAACTAAATCAAATCATGCACTTTACAACCTTTTAAAAAAAGGATGTAAACGCAACGGTTGCCTTTCAAACTCAAAACTGATATTCCCATCAACATAAAACATTTGCTTAAGTGCATCTTACACTTATAAAGGTACATAAACACAATTTCATCCAAACTTGGGCATTGTCCCAAACACTCATTTGTCCTATATATAAACTTTATACATCACATGACCATCTCCGTCCAACACACATTTAACCACATAAATTTGAATTCTAAAATGTTTGAATACACGGAGGACTACACTTTACAAAAATCATTGGGGGGTTTAATTAACCTACAAAATATTAACCTGTACATGGGTATCTAATATCTACTTGCCTATACATAACATCATGTGCTTCCATTCATAGCATTAATCCTTAAGGCCTTTACGCAATGACCTTACTTTGTCTAAATTAACCTACAAAATATTCAACAACTAAAACATAAGTTTTCATTTAGTAGGTAATTGGTAATAATCTCATATAACATAATTATCATTCAACCATTTTATTCCTTTTAAACCATGGTCATTTATAAGAAAACTTATAAAAACACATTTAAACAATATTAACCATTTTATGCCACGAGTAAAAATACTCTTACTCCATACATGACCTCATTCTCTTCTTTACTTACCACATCGGATATTATACGTGTTACCGAGTGTACTTTTACTTACCACAATGGGTATTAGCTCCTACCCCAAAGGGTGCATTTCATTATTCCGAAGGGAGCTATTTAACATAATAAATTTATAACATCTCAATTTACTGTTTTCATACCTTTGGCATACTTTGACACATAGGCTTAACACCATTCAAGACACCATCATTGTTTTGTCTAATCTTGACATTTTATCCATATTAGCTTTATGCTTTACTCGTACATAATATTTTAAGCTAACCATGTTTCATAGTGCTTTTTACTTAACTAACATGAATCAAATCTACTATCACCATGATCATTTCACATAATAACTATGAATAATCCAAATATATGAAAATTACAACCTAAGAGATATAATAACAAACACCTCAACTTCTACATAGTTGATGTGTCGTTGTACATAGGTATTATTTATTATCAAGTTTTACATTTATATTTTGCCGGCTATACCTAAAACAACACTAACGGGTAGTGTACCCGACCAGTTGTAGTTTCGTTGGTAAGTAAGGTGTCGCTCACTAAGAGCGAGAACGTTAATTCCTAAGTCTATCAGTATTTTAGTTGTCTACGTTAGATCTAATCTAAGTTAGTCCTAATTCTAAGGTTTAAGGGGGGCTTTCAGTCTGAGAGACTAGCACGGGTTTTGGTGGTAACTTAAATCTATTTTAGTCACAATAACACACGCAAGCAGATAATCAGAAGAAGATAGAAGAGCGGTTAACCAATTATAAGGAAATTGTATTAACCATGATTAATAAAATATAACGCAGGTTTGTTCATTAGTGCAATGATTGTCTTATATCGAAGGGGCATATCATTCCAAGATTTAGGCAGTACTTCTTCATAAAATCTAGACACGCTAATCCTGTCATAATTAAACGCATCCGCATAAAGTAATTTATGTTGTTTATAATCTATCTTAGGAGATTAATAACGGTGATCTTATTAAACCCTAGCTCAACTTACTGCTTAACGAATCTTTATATACTGGTAGTCCACTGTCCGAGTCCTTACCAAGGGAATCAGAACGTCATTTGTTGATCCTAGGTCACCTGCTAGTCTAACTTGTTCATTAAACCAATGGCAAGGATAGGTCATTATTTGTGATCCTACGATTCTAGATATATAAATCGCTATATGGAGAGCTATCCTGGTTAATCTAGTCTACTTGGTCGGCACAACTAGATCCGGTTGATTAATAGGTCGCATACATAAGCACGTAAACGAGTATATATTGATAAACATTAACAACAACCAACGAATAAGCATGCAATTGATATAAACAAACCAAACGTTAAATCTTCATAAACATGGCTAATACCTAAAGGTATTAGCCAATAACCATTGTATCGAATACAAACATAATAAACGAATCAACCAAGGTAACCTAACCGAGTTAAACGAATGATACCAAAAATTAAACGATTATTAAAGTATAGATTATTACAAGGTGTTTTCTATGGAATTAAGCGCGTTACTTGACCTTCTTTGTTTTTCTTGGCTTCTGAAAATTGACTTCTGTGGTTAGGGTTTCGAAAATATTTGTATGCACACCCTAAACTCGTGTTTAGGGTTTTGTATTTATAGTGTTTGGAAAATCGTCGATGCGCAGTATTGGTTGAGGTCAATACGGCGTATTGGGGGTTTCTTGGAGTAAGGACCACGTTCAGTATCTTCCAGAATCTTTAAATACTTGATCTTCGATACGGCGTATAGAGTCTTCTGGATACGGCGTATTGCTCTTTAATTCTTCATGGTTTCTAGTGAAGTGCAGGCATAGATACGCCGTATCTTCATTGATGGATATGGCGTATAGGTTGTCAGAACAGTAATCTTCGGATTTATTCGTTTAACTCCAAAATGCGTTCCTTTTAGCATAACTTCACCAATTACTCTATAATTACTACAAATAACAACTTTAAGCAATTAAGTACTAATTCATGCAATAATTATACAAAATAAGTAAGAAACATGGGATAAATGATGCTATAAAAGTATCGTTATTTGATGTCATCATTAGTCATACATGAACTTACTAACATAAAATCATTCATGAGCTAACATAAACTTATTGTTATTCCAATTTCATCATAACACATGAACTACACCAAACACTCAAATCTGACCAAGGTAAGAACTCACCCACTCTAAAAAACATTTACTATGAATCGGTCATATGAAATTAGGCTCTTATACCTTTCCATAGACGTGTGACACGCCTAAATCAGAGCTCCATTTGATTTTATATGAATTTTACAAGGATACATAACAGCAACCCTTTTACCTATGGGTTGCACTTATTCTTTACATAATATCGACCCCACAGTGCTTCCAACACAACCCAAATCACCTTCAACACTTTATGCACTCTATCTTAAGCTCATACCACATATTAGACATCATTTAAACATTAAACCATTACAATTTCATGAGCATGCATTCCATTAAAAGGGTGTTTCACTTAACTTATAAAATCACTAACAACATTTAACCAAAGACTATTATCTCAACTAGAAACCATACCCAGTATAATTTATAAAAACTCATTATAAGGTAGCATCATAATAATCATGTGAATCAAATTAGTACCAAGTGCTTACCTCAAAACATGGCTAGTCTATAATGCCAAACACTTACATCACTTGATTTCTAAATAAAAATCATTAACAACTCTTAGCATTTTCGTAATTCATAACAAAATAAAGGTTTTAACCCTACCTATTTACATATCTAATTTACCTCTTACTATGCATATAATCATTTATCATGATCATATGAAAACCCCCCTAAATTATCAATTTACCCAATAAACCTAAAAGGGACTTAGACCTTTACCGCCATTACTTCATCATTATGGTTTAGAACCTTCTTTACCCTAAACTCCTAAATTATCCAGTGAACCCTAACTTTTAAATTATGCAATTCAACAAGAATTGGGTATTCTTACCTCAAGGGGATGATAGCTAGATATTATTAGGAAATGCTCATATCATAATAAATAATTATATAGCTAGAAATACGTGAGTATATGAGGTCACACACGTATACATCGAGGTATCATCTTTTATAATGTATTTAATATGATTATAGTAATTATGTTATTGATATTAGTTAAATATCACATGATTGACTATAGGTCGTTAATGAATTCATTTGACCTAAATTTAGTTTTACGTTGTTCCTAATCACGTAACGGGTCTTACTCCCTTATTGGTCAAACTAAGTCAAAGGTAACTTTGCGCAAACACAACATTTCCCGTTATAGGATATGCTTTACTTAAGATGCAAAGCATTTATCTTGTTTGCATCAATATGATTAGTGATCAAATCCATTATTGATTATCATGGATTAAGTCCAAGTGACTAATTGAGTTTGTAGTATTTGGAGGTTAATCATACTTTGAGTTTTCTTATCTCCTTACTTATAAATGATTTACAAACTCACACATGTATTCCTTACATGTCCTACACATAATCACTTCTCTTCTAAACATCCTCTTAATCATTTGTTAATCTCTTCTACCTAACAAATGATTATACCTTCCACACACTCTAAACATTCCTTACATAAATCATCTCATAATCACATGTGCCCATCTCTTTTCTCTCCTTATGGTAATGTGATTATTAAACCATAATCAATCCTTTGATTATTCTCTTATTAATCTTCAACACCATATCCAAGCATAAACCTTTCCTAAATAAACCTTCCCGAGCTTATCCTCCAAATGCCAACTCACATTCTCTTATCCCCCAACCATTCATATTCTCCAACATTCCAACATAGACTCTTTTCCATCACATCAAAATATACGCCACCACATATTCTCTATTCATTCTTCATCTTCATCTTACTCACACAACCATTCATTTAAAATTCACACACACAGATAATCGAAGCTTCTCTTAGACACTTCCTCTCCTCACTCACATACTCTCTCAAGTTGAAATTCAAATATCACATACACATTCTTCTATCCTAACCCTTGACCATGCCATCTTACCAATCCAACTTACATCATCGCATCCTTATCTTTATCCCACATGTTGAAATAGAATTCAAAATTTAAATATGGATTCTTAGGCTCCAAAACATCACATCATGCCAACCCACTTCCAACCTCATCCCACATGTCTAATTGTTAGAATTTAAATTTCAAACAATCCCTCCAACATCCACACTTGCTCACCAAGGAGAGAATATTCTTTTGGCATATTCCTTTCTTTCCTAACTATGTCAACTCATCACCATAAGCATGGTTAGTTTCCAACTAAACCATTTATATGCGAGGAATACCCAAACATATCATTTTTCTAATAATTCTTCTCTATCTCTTTTATATTAGACAAACATCCCCAAAATCTTCTTCTGAATTGCTTCACAAATGTTTTTATCAAATGGCTATTTGAGTTGGTTGACCTTGAGTAAGAATAGTGGAAATGTCAACGCATAATTGTAGGAACCTAGCTATATCATTTCACTTCCATGTTACAAGCATCAAAGATAAGAAATAAGAAGAAAAGTAGAGAGAAGTTAGAGAGAGAAAGAAATAAGAAAGAAGAAAGAGAGGTGGATTATCACAAGTGTAGGGGAAATATAAATGAGAGAACCAACCTCCCTAGAAAGCTAGGGAGAGGTATTTATACCATGAAATAGGCTGGCTTACATGAGCCTTTGTTGGGCCGAATGATATTTGACCATGGGCCAAGCTCGGGATTACTTGGGCTTAATCCCGTAACTTATAAAAGATTATATTAAGAAGTGATCAACTCAATATTTTGAGGCTAACAATCTCCCCCAAAACAAGATCTTTGAATTCTTTATCTTTGAGCTCTTTGAGTCTTGGTCTTGATCTTTATCTTTGTTGCAGGCTTGTTTCTTCATGCTGTGTGATATTTGATCTTGAGCCTTTGTCATTGTCTTTTGACTTGGTCTTTAGTTCTGAGATCTTTAAATCTTTTTCTTGTTTGACTCTATCATATTTACCATCTTGCGATCTTGTGTCTTGACCAACATGCTCATACTATGCATCATCTGGAAAGCTTGCTAATAATCTTACCTAATAATCTTTGTCTTTATAATCTTGATATCTTTAAGGAAGATCTTGAATATCAGAGTTGTAAAAGTCTTTGTCTTTGTTTGATCTTGAGCTTTCTTGATAATTGAGTCATTGATGCTTATAGTATGCCTTTGTCGCTTGAGCATGAGCATGTGGTAATGAATCTGACTTAGCTGAAGTGAGGTTGTAACACTGTCTTCAGTACATGCATTTTAATGTTAGTGATAAATGACACATATGGATGAATTTTGTCTTTATCATTCGTCGATTTTGGTAACGTTAACCTCCGGTTTTGTGAGGACCGTTTTACAGTACAATTACTGTACATATGATTAGGTAGGTTCAATTTAGAAGAACCTCATTGACAGGGTTTCCAGCTCAAAGTGTTCGATCCTTTAACACATATGCATTAGATTTACCGTACTCACTTGTTCTCGTTATCATAACGTCTCAAAGCAGATAACACGATAAGAGTGAATCAAATAGTTACTATCTTTCTGATTGAGTCGTCAATTCATTTACTGGACCGAAATCGATATCCAGTTATCAAAAGTTTGAATAATATAGAAATTTCTAAGTCACCTACCGCAGTGCTGTTTGATGATGACATTGGAAGGATTCCCATTCATCACTGTGAATACTAAAGAGTATCACTCTAAATGTTCTGGCAGAATCACAAGGATAATGTGTAGGACTCTTGTTAACAACTTTGTGAACTTAATTGTGTTCAACAAGTGTTTGTCATGAAATGTGTCCTAATGAGATTTATTTATTGATCTCTTGGCTCTAGACTTGATTTGTGCGTTTTAATTTTAGTAATCGGAGGCTGGAGCAGACTGCCACCTATTTAATATCAACTAACTCAGAGTGAGAAAGTCAATACAAGTCGTATGTGTCTCCATGACAAATGAGACAAGTATCTTTTAAGAGAATCTTGAATGGTTGGGAAGGGTTGTGCATTGCATCGTTGGGTCCATGATGTCTTATCTTCAATACCAGAAATCATCTTTGTGATTCTGATAGAATATGTATTAACCTGGTTTCTTCCTAAATGTGTGTGGAGGGCTTCTTTCTTTTCACCCTTTATCCATACATTTCTTTTTTATTCTTCAACCCCTTCAATGCTTACCAAGACATCATTACTAACACCTTGTTGTGATTGTTCCAGTGTTAACTCATGTCTTAGTCTGCATTATTCCCTTTACTCATTCATCTCCAAATCATACATAAGGACTGTTATTTCTAACTATAGAGTGTCCTTGGGTAGATCCCTCTAGTTCTGGTTGGATCATAGGACTAATACCTAACCTAACCACCTCATGACTTCAGAATCATCAAGAAATAATAAGGTGTTGGGTATTTGATTGTAACCATAAAACCTTTGAAAATAAATTGAAGTGTTTGATAGAATTATCAAAATCGTTTGACACTTTTAGAGTTTCATCTTTTAGAAAAACTCCCCCTTCACACGTGCATCGATAAACAAAAGTGTTTTGCACATGTGGGTAGAAGTGTAAAGCACTTTGAGTCTTTTGATCACTTATTATTATTCTAGATCACATTTTAATCATATTTCTCCCCTTATTTTAAATACTAAGTCACTTAGTCTTTTAAATACCAAATGATTAAAATTTGTCATGAAAATATTATGGGAAGAAAAATGTTGCAACATGAATTATGTGGAACTTTTTCTTGTTGCTCCTCTTTAATTTTACATATGTTTGACATCAAAAAAAGATACCAAGTTTTAAATTGAATATAAAATTGAGGTTGAGACAATATTGAGCACACAATTTTATAAGATTATGAAATGTCATTGAAGAATTCTTGAAAAATTATGCTTAGACACTGGATCATCTTATAACAAACATTTGAGAGTAATTTGTCAATTGTATTATCGAGTTGTTATTAAGAGACTTTTTATAATGTTTTGAATACATAGGAATTGTCATGAGATGATGTATTCAAAAAAATTAAAACTTTGTTTTTCGAAAAACTCTCCCTCAAAAATTGACTCATTTATAAAAATGATACCATTTGTTAGAAAATGATTGTCTTTGAAAATTTTGTGAGGGATGGAGTGTTAAACACATAATTTTGAAAGATTTTGAATTGTTATTGAGAAATTCTTTAAAAATTATGTTCAACTTTTTGAAAAACCACATGTTAGAAGACTTCTCTTCTAACGCCAAGGATACATGCTCTTATGCGTACATTTCCCCCTTTTTGAACTTAAGACTTTGAATGTCTTGTGTAAACTGCTCAAGACCGAGGAAATTGCTTTTCTCATTGTTAGGATAAGTTATCTATATAGATAAACTTACCTTTCTTTGAGGTTCGAGTTGCAATCTGAGAGCGATTACAAGTCATTAAGAAAAATAGAAATGACATATTTTGAAAACATTTGAACTCTTGCTCGAACTTCATTTACATACCCGTGACAATATTAATTGTCATTTCTAGTTACGTAAATTTTATCGATTCCAAGAGACATGTCGATAAGATTCTTTTTGTAATTTTTGATTTTCTGAGTTTGTATTTGCTTTTTGGAATTTTATATTTTTGTATTTGGTTTTATAGGTTTTATATTTTTGTATTTTGCCTTTTAAAAAATATTTACAGGTCGATGTTTGGTGATATATCAAGCAATCTCGTTTGCCAGAACCTCCAGTTCTGCTAGAATCAAACATCTCATACCGAGTCGTCCGACAAGATACTTAAACCTATCTTGCGATAGAGCTTTCGTAAACATCTCAGCTAATTGGTATTCAGTTCTGACAAAGTATAATTCAATTATACCACGTTCAACCTGTTCCTTTATGAAGTGGTAACGGACATTGATGTGCTTGGTATGTGAGTGTTGCATAGGGTTGCATGAGATTGCTATGGCTGTCTGAGAGTCGTAGTACAACTGTATTTTGTTGTAGTCGAAGCCATAATCCTTAAGCTATGTCCTTATCCACATTACTTAAGCACAACTCGCGAATAATGCCACGTACTCTGCTTCTGCTGTAGACATTACAGGGCAGTCATGTTTCTTTGACATCCAACTGACTACCTTTTCACCTAGGAATTGTATTCCTCTAGAAGTTATTTTATGAGTATCAAGGCATCCGGCATGATCAACATCTAAAAATATAGTTAGTTCAAAACAAGAATCCTTTGGATACCAAAGTCCCATATTGATGGTTCTATTTAAGTATCAAAAGATCCTTTTAACCTCTTTGAGGTGCTTTTCCATTGGTCTTGCTTGATAACATGCAGAGTAGCACACTGCTTGCACTATGTCTGGTTTACTAGAAGTCAGATACATGAGTGACCCAATCATACTTTGATATTGTGTTTGGTCAACGGGTATTTCACTCAATTCTGCATCTAGTTTAGGTTTAATAGCCATTGATGTGCCAATACTATCACATTTGTCCATACCATGTTTTTTAAGTATTTCTAAAGCGTACTTGGCGTGGTTGATAAAGATACCTCTTGGGGATTGGTAGATCTAAAGTCCTAAAAAGAAATTCATTTCCCCTATTAAGGACATCTTAAATCTACTGTGCATCAGTTTTTCAAACCTTTTAGAAAATTTTGGGTTTGTATACCCGAAAATAATATCATCGACATAAATTTGCACAAGTAGAATATCCTCCGCGTATGTTATCATAAATAGAGTAGGGTCAATAGTACCTTTAGTGAAACCTTTGGACATCAAGAAATTTGAGAGTTCATCATACCAGGCTCTGGGAGCTTGCTTTAATCCATATAGAGCTTTCCTTAGACGATAGACTTTTTGTGGATGATTGATAACGCTTTTATTATACATGTTTTTGGCGATGTTATTGTATCTATTTATATCATTTCTCGTGAACTTTCGATACTTAAAAGCATGAAATATATGCAGGTTCACTTGAAGACATCTCAAGCTCAAAAAGACTAAAGACACAAGTATTTTACACATTACGGAAGAAAAAGATAAAAGAAGATAATACTAAGTCCAAGAATCAAGCAAAGTACGCCGAACTTTAGGAAGAAGTTAACGAAGGACAGTTAATACCCTAAGCATGACACACTTCTACATCATGTGCGCCGCACTTCATCTCAGCATTAAAGATCTACGCATTAAAGAAGCAAAGTACGCCACACTTCTCAAGGAAGTGCGCCACACTTTTGCCCTCACCCAGCCTATAAATTAAGAGGAAATTCTCTCATCTTACACACCAACACATATATCACACACACAACTTATACTATCATTAGAGAAGAGGAGGAGTGGTGAGGATCTTAGGATCCAATGATCCAGACACCCCTTTACACCATCATATCACCACCACTCTAACCACCACTACCATCACGAATTACCACTAAATCACCACCATTTATAAACCTCAAACACCATATTTCCTGAATCTAAATACATTATACCATGAGGATTAGACGATTCACACTAAATCTCTCATTCCTTTACTATATTAAACTCGTTACCAAACACACCATTTGGCGACGTGTTCTTGATTTCCAGCGGGTTCGTGACAGCCCCATGGGTTATATCAAAAGGTTTAGGATGGTGGTTGTTTGTGGAAACAATTGGTTATTGGTTTTGGTACTTTGTTCTCGTATGTTGAATATGTGAAACATGAATAATATTTGGATGATTTTGCTATGAATTATTAATATGAATGCTTATGAATTCGATGTTGTTTTACTTGGATCATTGTTTATGTTTTGATTTGTCGTTGCAATATAAGTAGGTCGAAAGGCTCTTTTGTCTTGATGAATTTTGCATTGTCTATCTATAATAATTCGGTGCTAATCTTGTGAGAATTAAATAGTAAATCTATAAATAACCCAAGTAGAATAATGTTTAAGACCCTTCCTTATATTAACCGACCGGGTTGGGAGAAATTCATATGTATGCATATTTGATATAAACCATTCCTAATGCACTAATGATGATGTAGTATATAGGCCGAAATGATTCTATGTTATCATTGGTAGATATGCTTGTTATTATGATTACGTCATATATGACTTGTATGCTTTGTTTATATAAAGACTTGCTCTATCTATATCTATTATGTTATGTGAATCATTCCTTATTTCTTACTTGCTTTATACACACGTGTTGGCTATTTGATCTGTGACAATCACTAAGCCTTGTTACTTGATAAACATTCTGTGAATTGCTACAAATCCTGTGGAATGACATGGATTTATCTAATACTATATTACACTCGAATAGGGTATACTTGCCTGAATGTTGTGTTTTTAGTCGATCGTTTGGTAAATCTAGTTATTATAAATTTAAAACTTATAAAACACACATCAAGTTTTTGGCGTCGCTGCCGGGGATTTGTTTAGTTGTTCTCAGATTGTTTGCTAGTCTTGTGCATCTTACGTGTGTTTAAATCCCTTACAATTATTAAAGAAACTCTCTTCTGCTGCTGCAAGTACGGTGCACATCTCTGTGTGTGCGCCGCACTTCCCCTGTTTTCTCTTGTTACTTTGCAAATAAAACCTGCAAGTACGCCGGTTTCACACCAAAACCGCCGAACTTGTCCTGATCTTGTTCGTTTCTTGACTGATTAAGTTCAGTGGCAACACAAAACCCTAATTGCTAGATTCAGGTATGTAATCTTATATGATTATACGCCTCGTAAATTTGTGAATATTTAGTTTGTCATTCAAAATAAAAAAAACCTAAAAGATTTTAATTCTTGCTTCATTTTGATTTTGGCATGTTCTTGTTCATATAATAAAATCATGCTTTTTGTTTGTTGGTTTGTTTGATTATTTCTCTTTTATTGCATCTGTAAAAAATAAAAATAAAAAGTTTGAAAATTTTGCAAAAGTACGCCGCACATTATCTTATGCGCGCCACACTTTCTGGGTAAAAAATATATATGTTTCTTTTACGTTTCTTAATCATATAGATTAGGTCCTTAAAAAAACTATAATAGTATTCATTCATGTTGTTTGAACTTATTTGAATTGCTTGATTTGGTGTATGTCCATTTGCGTTTTTGTAATAGTTAAAACTATAAAATCTAAGAAGTTTTCTTATTTAGTCTTCATTTTTGTTTATGCTTGTGAGTTGAATGTTGTCTGTGTTGTGAATGTGTTTTAAATTAATAGATTGTAAATATTGAAAACATATGTTCTATTATAAAAAAAACCCGACGCGCACATTAATTGTTGTGCGGCACAGTTCTGTAACATTTTTGCCGCGCTAGTATTTTTAAATATTTGAGAAATTATAAAAAAATTAGGAAATAAGTACGCCGCACTTTCTTTTAAGTGCGACGCACTTCTAGTCTGCCATTTTTTTTTGTAAACTATTTGTTTTATAAATTGTATAATTATTGTGAGTTTGATTTGTGTTTGTGCTAAAAAATTAAAAAACCTAAAAATATTTGTTTTAATCTCTTTATGTAGATATTATTAGTTTAAGTATCTTAAATAATAATTTATGTGCTTGATAGTATTTGTCTTAAACCAAAACTCCATAAAAAAATTTAAAAAACGAAAAAAAAAATTATGCTTGCTGCGTTTTATTTAAACTATAATATATATATATAAATATATATATATATATATATATAATCTATGTAAAATATAGAAAATATATATATATATATATATATATATATATATATATATATATATATATATATATATATATATATAAAGTAGGGATCCAGTGAGAAGTAAATTAAAATAAGAAGTGGTGAGAAGTGACTAAAATCACATATTTGAGATGCAACGACTTGCATTAGATGCATTTCTATTTATTTAGATGCACGATTTTGAGTTTTGAACGTTAACTTAATGTGTAGATGGTGCAAAGTGATTTTGATGATTTCGGCACATGCAGAGGAACAAAAAAATAAAATACATCTAATATACGTATATGCATCTAATTAAAAGCTAGAAAACACATTATGATGCGTTATAATGCATCTAAGATTATAGAGATGCATCTAATTTAAGTCGGTGCATCTCAGATATGCGTTATATACTTTCTTTATCAATTCTATTTGATCCTAACTCTCTATTTCTCTCCTCTCTCTCTCCTCCTCTTTATATCATATATAAATATAAATATTATATATATAAATATAGATATATATAATAAAGAATATATATATATAAATATTAATATATATATATATATAATGGTTTGAACTTTGTGAGTATGTTCGCTGGAAACCCTCACGAGACTATAACTCGTCCACTCGAGGAACCGAGGGGTTTAAAGGCTTGTTGTATCCGCTAAATGCAATCGTGTTGCCTACGAAAGTGCGCTTTAGTATTTTACGGTTTGCATAGTTTTGTTTATTTTGCAGATTTAATAAACAGGTGGTGGTTGATCGGATGAAGTTTTATACTTGGGAATGTGATGTATTGGGGTTGGTATAATATATACGTTTGAGTTCACAAACTTATGTTGACATTCTGTTTTGCGCCGTATCTTTCAGAATTCAACCAAGCACTTATGAGCCCCGGGAAGTCTCATTTCTCTTATATTTATTTTTCCTATTTTCCTACTTTTAATTTATTTTCTTATTACGCATAATGCTCAACTTAAGTGTGGGGGGGGGATGAATTTGAAAAATAAGACTCATTTTTTTTATAAAAGTATAAACTTTTGTTCGCCCTCGGTAATCTAAACATTTATTTATAAAATCCTTTGTCACTTAGGTTAATATATTAGAATAAAATGTAGTAATAAAAAATAATAATAAGAAAATAAAGTTTTGAAATCAGAGATGTGTCCAGATTGATAAAGCAGATTTGACTCAGGATCGATGACATTACTTGCGCATTTATACCAATCACCCAAAAAATATAAGGTTTAGATCTTAAGGAATTCAAGTATCCATCTTTGATACCTAAGATAATTTTTGCCTTTAGCTTTCTCGAGTTAAGGTTTGAATACAACTGCAAGTGTCTCATCCGTCGTTACGGCTGTGTATTTGTAGTTTGTCGCCTTTTCTGGAGCATTGGTATCGGTCTAAAATTATATGAGTGTGCTGGTGATTTATTGATTCTAGAACTTGTGCTTGTTAAATCATTACGAGACCGCAGTGAGATCACGTTCGCGTGATAAAGGTATTTTTACGTGATAAAGAGGCAAACTTAGGATTTACCAAAATTAGCCCATCCATTTAACATATTACATATTCTTTTAGCTAATTACACTGATTAGCTAACCACCCATATATACACCCCTCTGTAGAACTCATTTTTATTGCTTGATACCCCTAGTTTAAACCGCAGAGCCATTCTATTCATTTTTCTCATCCATAAAATATTAAAAAAATATAAAAATATATCACATTTAGCCTAGCATTAACCCTTGTCGAAAGTCCCTATGGTTGGTTGCTTGTTTCTCGGTATGATTGGTTGATTTTTGATTATAGTTTGTTCACACTTTGTTATGAGGGTTGTACCATTTCAACGAAGTCGAAGGTTCGAAACTTCGTGTTTCGTATTTTTGTGGTGTATGCTTATACTAAGTGTGGAGGAATTGTTAGTTGCTAAAAAAAGAGAAAAAATGAAGAAAAAAAAGGAAAAAAATCAAAAAAAGAGAGGAAAAAAAGGTATAAATAAAAGTTGGATTGTTGTTGGCACTTGAGACGTATTGATAAATTATGATATGTGCAGGATATATTGATGAGAGGTTCGATAACCTCGCTTGTTTGTGGATTGTCGTAACTAGCAACATGGGTTTATTGGACTTGTCGACATGTATTTAATTATAAAATCATTTATAGTATATATTTACCATGCCTTATCCATACCATAATTAACCCTTAGCCTAACGTTACAACCCGAATAAAAGTCTTCTTTTGATATTTGTGGAAATCGTAGAGGGGGGGGGGTGAATACGTTTCCATTTAAAACTTTAAAATCCTTTAATAACAAATCGCCAAACAAGTTAGACATAATATAAGAATTTGTCGATAATGAGTTTTACAACACAAGCTAACAAAATCTTAAATCATATAAAACTCAAACACAGGATAATAACTACAAAGTAGTACACAACCTTAACTAACAATATATACACAACCATTCACACAATCATAAACACAATGCAAGTATAAAAGTAAAGTGGTAAAACTAAAGAAATATGTAACGCGAAAGGTAAAAGAAAATGTAAAGCGACACGGTGATTTATAGTGGTTCGGTCACGAAGCTCCTCTTCGCCGTACTTCACTCCCCGAGTATCCAACTCGAGAGTTACTTCACTAATCAACAAGCTCCCTTTCTGCGGAGAAAACCTTATACCAATCTTACATTATTTCCGACACTAGGCAAGATGTCCGAGTCTTTTTCGGTCCCACCAAGACCCGTTATGTTTTATGGCCCAACATAACAAACCTTGTGTTTTATGGCCTAAACACATAAATCGCGTCGCTTATATTATTTTCTGACACTAAGCTAGATGTCGAGTCCTCTTAGCTAGAACCAATCTACCACTTCACCAATGTATTTTAAGGCCTAGAATACTAACCAACCCATAATCAACCCATCCAAATATATACATCATTTGGATCTACACACTACTAAAGATTGGAAGACATAGACTCGATCTATATGTAACAAATGTTATAAATGGACTAACTAGACTACATAACTTCGAATCTAGAAGATTACGGAAGTTCTTCTCTTGCACTTGAGGAAGGAGGAAAGGATAGAAGATTTGATCACATTTAAACAAGATTAACCAAGTTGAATGATCAAAGATTTATAGAGATTTAATGAGATCTAGAGAAAGAAAGAACTGAAAGAAAATGGTGCAAAAGGGTTATGAAAATAGTTGGAGGTGACCCACTATTTATAGGAGTTGAAAAACAGCCTGTCAGGAAACGGCGGTCCCAGATATATTAGGGAGCCGCAGGATATTTAAGGGGGCCACCGACCTATTTAAGGGACCGCCTCGACAGACGCTCGTGTTTTTATCTTTTTGTTGTGACAAACTTGTCTGCTGAAAGATTAACATGTTTTGGGGGGAAAAGAACCAGATTTTGAATTTTGAAATTATTACTACATAAAACATTTCTTTATAATTAAAAAAATAATTTGTCTAGTTAATTTTTGAAAAAAATATTTTGTTACATTTATAAAAATGTAAAGTTTAAGACAAAAACTTATTTCTTTGATCATCCTACAAGTTTAATGCTTGTTTGTACATACCTTATGTGATTTACGTCGGGTGTAAACCAATGTCCATCTTGATGCATACTTGAGACGTTGAGAGATGTTGATGCATGTATGCATTGATGATTTGTGTAAACAAGTAACTTCCAAACAAATGTCGGTGTTGATGTAGACTTGAGACGTCGAGAAATGTATATGCATGTATGCATTGATGATTTGTGATTACGGGTAACTTGCGCACTTTACGTTACGTATTACAAGTTACATGTTTGTCATCACCAAAACATAAAGAGATCGTATAGATTAAATATCATAATATTTGAACTAACAGTCTCCCCTTTTTGATGATGACAAAATATGTAAACTATAGCACATGGTAAAGTTTAAAAGTTACTCGTTTACACTCTCTTCTCCCCCTTTTGTCAAACAAAAAGGTATAATGTGGATTATGGTTGGAGCAATAGATTGAGGTATGGAGAAGAGAGGAAAGTGTTTACGTATAAATATGTTGGAGGAATTAGAAGAAGGTAGGTGCTCCTAGTATATGTAGTGTGAAAGAATGAAAGGAAGGTGAGTGCTCCGAGTATATAGGTTGAAGGTATAAGGAAAAAGACATGAGAAATAAAGGCTGAAGGTTATTTTTGTGTTTTCTTGGATAGTTGAGAGAAGGTTATAAGAAATGAGAGGAAGACATGAGAAAAAGTAAGTTGCTCCTGGTATAAAGGGTTGTGAGGAATGCAGAATGAGTAGGCGCTATGAGTGAATTATGTTGAAGGAATGAGAAAAAGAGTATTTGCTTCCAAGTATAATAAGGGGGGGGGGGGGTTTTAAAGGAATGAGAAGAAACATAGAAATCAGGTTGAACTGGTTTGTGTTTCTTTTGATAATTTAGGAGAGGTCATGATAGATGAGAAGAAGGCATGATAGAATTGTAGGTACTTCAAGTATATAAGTAGAAAGTATTAGACGAAACCTGAAGGTTGAAGGTGATTTTGAAGTAGATGAGGTGAAGTATTTGGAGTAATGGATGAACCCTTCATCGTATTTGACAATCTCCAATCCTATCTTCCTATAAAGGTGAGCTTGCATCATCCTAGTGAAGTCTTTTATCATAATGGTTTAAAACAACTCCATGCTTTTACCCATTATCTCCTAGCTCCCCTTTGCTCAGTTGCGTCCCCTGAATAAATTCATTCCTTTGTATATTGACTCTAGCGGATCCATGGATCAAATGAATTTCCATTGATGCTCAAGAAGTTTGATGCAATTTAAATGAGTAGAGCGCTTGCAAATGCTCCCCCTCAGTGTATGCTCCCCCTTGTTTGGGGAACCAAGGAATCAAGATATTGTTGTGCTACAAAACAAAATTAGTAGACAAGTGCACATATACATATAGCAAAACATTAGCGGGGAACTAAACACGCACTTCTAGGTTTTATTATTCTAAAGTATGACACTTTGAAAGAGAAGTAGAAACTAGACACAAGTAATCATTATTTTAAAAACAACCAAAATGATGAAATAAAAAGAATCGAGACGTATGTTTACGGAGAAAGATTAGACCGACTTTTAATAAACGAGAATAAGATTCGTTTATTGATTGACACAAAAATATTGTGAGAATGACCTTTTAAAAGTAGACGAATGACACTTAATATCTTGGCAAAATATGTCAATATATATATATATATATATATACTAGTTGGATACCCGCGCATAGCGGCGGCGATAAAAATTGCTAACTCTTTTCGCAATTCCTTCCCCGTTTAGTGAATTCGTTTCACAACACTTCGATTGTATATGTGTTTATTTGGGTTTCCCGTAGTTTTCCCGCAAAACCATATTAACATCATCATTTTCGCATGTAAAAGATTATCACACTCTCTTACCCATCAAACACTTCCTCCAAAAGTATATAATTTTTATGAATCAAGTTTGTATTCAAATTAATGTTAAAGTTGTAAAAAATTAGTGATGAAAATAAAATAAACCCACTAAAAATGTAAAAAACTAAAAATTTCATAAAAATATATCAAAATGGATCTTAAATTAAAAAGCACAAAATTTTAGAAATTATGATGAAATTAGATCATACAAAAAATAAATATATAAAAAGATATTTCAATTTAAAAATAAATGTGGTTTTTTAATTAAGAAGTGACACATGTCACTCTATAATGTGCTTTCTCAAAATGAGATGGATGGTCAAAATTGCACCTCCTTATCTTAATTTTTGATGGGACCCACGTTATAAATGCTTTTTATTAATACTAGTTGGATACCCGCGCATAGCGGCGGCGATAAAAATTGCTAACCCAACTCGCTCCGCAATTCCCTACCCGCTTAGATAATTCGTTTGTTTGGGTTTCCGTAGCTTTCCCGCAATATCATATTAACATTATTCTCGCTTGTATAAAGACTCACACACTCTCTTACCCATCAAACATTGTCTCCAAAAGTATATATCTTTTACGAATCAAGTTTGTATTCAAATTAAAGTTAAAGTTGTTAAAAAATTCAAAATAAACCCACTAAAAATGTGAAAAGCTAAAAATTTATAAAAATATATCAAAATGGATGTTGAATTAAAGATCATGAAATTTTAGAAAATACGGTGAAATTAAATCATAAAAAAAATAAATAGATAAAAAGATATGTTAAATTGAAAATAAAAGTGATTTTTTAATTAAAAAATGACACATGTAACTCTATGATGTGATTTTCTAAAATAAGATGGATGGTTAAGATTGCACCTCCTTATCTTAATTTTTGATGGAACCCACATTATAAATGTTTTATACTTTAAAAGAATAAAAAGAAAAATAAGACAAGGGATGTAGAGATGTGCTCTTGGATGTGAATGAAATGATTCCAGTAAAGCCGAAAAATGGGAAAGATGAGCGATACTAAAGAAGAACTGATTTGACGAGAGGTTTGATAGAAAATATTTGATATATCATGTTGCACTAACAATTGATGGCCATATGATCCTATCGAACAAGGTGCATGAAAGGAATTTAAAGGGTTGTTTGGGTCTTGTTGGTTGACAATGTTGAGGAACAAAGTGTGATAGTGAAATGAGGTGTAGTCCTTTCATGATGGAATACTAATGAGAGACTCACCAATTGTGGCGACTCAATAACACTTGAAAGATTAATATCTCCTTATGTTTCTTCCATTCTAGAAAGTGGGAAGTTTTACAGAAGGAGTGACATTTTGCATTTCACAAATTACTTAAATATTTCATGATGAAAATAATTAAGTGAGTCAAGGAATAAAGGAGTAGTTTCTAATAGTAACAAGACTATTAGAAGAGAGAAGAAACGTATAGAAGTGAGAAGAAACGTATAGAAGTGAGAAGAAACGTTAGAGACGAGGAGACTCATTAGAAGTGAAAAGGAATGTTTAGAAGCTAGAAGAAACTTTTAGAAGTAGAAAGACTATCAGAAGTGAAACGACTACTACAAGAGAGAAGAAACGTTTAGGAGTGAGAAGAATCGTCTATGAATTCGAGACAAGATGTATACGAGATATGAGGACCAAGGTTTGTATGTGAGGGGATTTATTATGAAGTAATGGATTGTAAGTCTATCGATTATAAGGAATGTGTTTGATAATGAGACGCATTTCATTATGAAATTCACCTGACTCTTGAAAACATAAGCAGCAATGCTTATGAGTGTTTGGGATAATGAGGCTACCCATTGATCAGTAGAGAGATATTGGGTATAGGTTTGGGTGTGGAGTAAACGTCAACTCGTAGCAAAAGAGAGGAAGTGTTAGGTTATTGAAAAAAATGAATGGTATTACAAGCAGTTGCCGAGCTATATCCCAAATTATATATGGGAGGGGCCGCCAAATAGACATTGGGTTCGCCGGACCGCCAATAGGAGGGATGTTTGGGGAAATTGACGAATTTTTTAAAAAGAGTAACATTTTAATTTGCATTTCGCTAATTAAAAATACTTAAAGTACTTCGGATGAAGTAGTTAAGTTGTCACGAAACGTAATAGAACACGGACTAGAATCGAAACTAGAAGAAAAGAAGAGAACGATTTCTGGAATGTGTTCCATCATTCTTAAACTTTGACAAAGATAATTTAACGATTCACGCTTGAGGGGTAAAGAAAGAATTGTCGGCATGGTTATCTTCAAACGCAACCCTTTACGATGGAGATTTTCCTTTTGGACAGTGTCTCGAAGGAAATGGTGACGTATCATCGGTGTGTTTCGTACGCAAAAAAAATAATAATAATAATAACAATAATAAAGATAAAACAAAAGAAGGAAAAAGATGACAGCTTGACAGTGTCAAGACGGATGGTGGTTTAGCTTACCGATAAAACTACACTCAAAAGTTATTAGCTTTTCCCTGAGCATTGCGGAATGTTCATAGAACAATCCGCCACGACGAGGTATACAGGTATCTTAAAGGTGGTAAGCGGAAATGAGAGAGAAAGATATTAGCCATCTCTATGGTTGAAGAGGCGTGGTTGAGTGAGAAGGAAGATGTGTGATCGAAAGACAAAGAATGTTTACGTCGAAGAGAGATAATGTTTTCGTCAAAAAATATTGTTTTCATCGGAGAGAAAGGATGTTTTCATTGAAGAGAAAGAATGTTTCATCGAAGAGAAAGAATGTTTTCGTCTAAAGAAAAGAATATTTTTGTCGAAGAGAATAATGTTGTTCTTCGAAGATAAAGAATGTTTTCTTCAAAGAGAAAAATGTGTGTTTTCGCGAAGAGAAAAAAGGAATGTTTTTGCAAGAGAATAGGATTTTTCGTCGAAGAGAAAATGAAGCCTTTAAAAAATAACTATGGTATTTAAAAGTCTTGAATAAGGGATTTTCGTTATATGACTTATTAAACGTTTGCGATCGCAAGTTAAAGATAACTTAATATTTCGGATGAAATATTTTTTAAGGGTTTTCAAACCTACTAGTAGGAAGTGTTAGATTTGTATCTACTTCTCCTTAACAATAGAGGGATTATTCATAAGAAAGCAATATGATGATTAAGAGATGTTAGAGTTAATACTCTAGAGTATATAAAACCATTTTATGAGATTTTACATTTGTGACACGAGACGCGAAGAAAAATTGCTAGTGTGAGAAGAATATACCTATATCATAGAGATATAAAGATTAAGCATGTAAGTTTATCTAAGCATGCATC
Organism: Tanacetum coccineum; assembly: GCA_026074375.1. Classification (NCBI taxonomy): domain Eukaryota; kingdom Viridiplantae; phylum Streptophyta; class Magnoliopsida; order Asterales; family Asteraceae; genus Tanacetum; species Tanacetum coccineum. The sequence goes on from BQNB010012404.1 coordinate 29,473, forward strand.
AAACAACAATATAATCACAGATTTAATGTGTAAGACTATATGACATTTAAATATAAATTGTCATACATTAAACTAACATAGTGTAGGTGCACAATTAACCACATAAGTCATGTAAAATGACGCATACAAAAATGTATAATTTATATTGCGAATCATCATGTAAACATGTAAGCATTTATTCACTAGTAGCCAAGTGGTTATTTAGATAAACTAAGAGATATTTTATCTAAATTGCTAGAAAAAATGCAAATGCTTTTACAACAAAACATGCATTCAATAGCTAAGACAAATACACGTTGGCATTAAGCAAACATGAAAGCATATAATTGCATACGTGGGAGCACGTTATCATCTGAAACTTCACAGCACATATGTAAAAATGCCTGTATTCTAGATTGACTAAGTGGAAACCATAAGTTCTCTACTTGCCATAGTGGTGAACTCCTAATGAATAACAAAGTCTATCGATGTAGACTATCATTAGCATATTTAAGAAGATCATTTAATCAAATTAGAGAATGAATAATGAGACTATCAAGTGGTTGCTCATTCAGGCTAACATGACCAATTTACGGGTTATACCACAAACCCAACTTCACTCTTGAAGCAATTCAATGTTAGGTCAAATTGAATTTCTAGTGCAATAGGTTCTCTAGTAGTCATTCTCATGTTAGACAAATAGAGATCCTAAAGTTTGCTTAATGAAGTGTAGCAAAGATAAAGTTGTATTGTCTTTTCATACAAGGCCTACTATGACTCAACTAACGTACTTTAATTTCGGTTCACATAAACCTAATCAAGATGTGTGGAATTCTAAGGTTGAATAAGAGAGCAAGCAAGTTGTTGTAGCTATAAGAGAGAATGAGTCATCTAAGACCTAAAAGTATGCTTAAAAGTGACAATGTGTAATGTTTTATATTGAGAGTGTTCAAAGAATGCACATTTGCATGTCTTTTATGAAAGAAATCCAATTAAAGTTATTTACCTCAATAGATCTTGTGTTTGTTTCTTTGTAGAAATAATGATGATTAACTTTAGTTTACATCTATATTAGACTTGTTAATCAATAGATTGACAATAGAAAATATTATTTAAATCTATATGCCATAGGGCGGATCTACCTAAACGAAGATGAATTTAGGACGAAGGATCCATCGATCCGTGGAGGTGCCAAATTTGGGCAATGATTATTTTTCCATTATTTGGGAGATGGTGTTGATATTAGGTTATTAAGATAAACTTATATAAGTTATAAGGGTTCTCGGTTTGAGTTTTCAGAAATGACATCCAAGTCTTGCTTATCAAGTTGTAGTACTTATGAATTCCCCGATGGAAAATCATAATCGTCAATCCTACTAGAGTTAGGTTAAGTTTTAACAGGTATAATATGACCATAGCTAATAACACAATAAATGAACACTTTAGACTCAATGAAACATCATCATTTGGCAGTGTGAATGCAAATTCGATGACTAATCTTGTTGTCTAGCAATCGACTTCTGATTTACATGTAAAAACCGAGGATTGATAAGCATGTAGACACTAAAAAAGATCTATGGTCAATTTAATGATATTCCGTGATCTAGAAAAATCCTATCATCGATTTCAAGTCATGTTCTAGTTTTGTGTATATTGATAATAGATAGAATGATTGAGATTTATTATCAGTTTGAATAATATCATCTTCATATTCTAAATCTTCTACATCACTTATTAAATTTAGAAAGCAAATAATGGTTTGTGAATATGATCAATTCTTTCTATCTACCCTTAGATGGTTAAATGGGTCTCAAGTGGGAAAGAAGAAATATATGATATATGGTAAAGTAAGAAAAATTTTTGATAGAGTAGAATTTGAGTTTCAGTTGTGCTTTTGAATTGTTTGAGCAAGTTACATATGTTGTGCATTTGCTCATGTTGGCTTTTCGGAGATGACGACTTTACCAATTGCATTGCAAGGTAAATTACTTGAGTATTTTGGACAAAACATTCAAGTCGTCGATCCTACTTTATTGTGTATTTTATGCATATATTTGCCAAATATTTGTAACCTAACATTGGACAAGTTGGACTCAATATGACTTCATCTACAAAGTGTTGAGTAAGTGATCCGATGCATATTCTTATATCTTGGAAGGGATAGTCGATATTTTCATATCAACTCGAGTGTGATTGAGAATGTAGGTTTAAGATAATATCTCAAGTAAATATATTGATATAACTTAAAGTAGACAAATAAGAATCTGATTATCTTGTCCCATTACTCAAAAACTTGTCAAATTGATTCTGATAATAACAACAATCATAGTTTGAAATAATGAGTTGATATATACTCGAAATCTTTCTTGCACCCTCACGAACACTCTTTTGAAAGAAGACAAATAAAGATTTTCATAGTGTGTTCCACTAATCCTAAGACTAGTTGTAAGTGTGAGGTTGATGAATAATGACAAGTTAATTTCTTACTTTCAAGATTGTCATATATTTTGCTTGTGCGAAAAACTATTTTGTTTATATGTATAGTATGCATAGTTTTTGACATTTTATGAGTATATAAATGATTTTCTAAACCATTTTTTATAACAACCCACATCTGTTTGTAAAAAACTTATATATGATTATCAAAAGAAAATAATTATGATGTGCGTGTTAAAACCAAATGCAAGGTCACATGCAAAGTTTAAAAAATATATTTTCTTTTACTTAATTACCAATGTATTAATACAATATTTTATTTTGTTTAACCAACCTAAGGTCAAACAACGCAAGATGATGAAAAATATTTAGACATTTTGTTGAAAGAGAGATAATGGAGATGGAAATAATTTAATGATGGGTTTTAACATATGATCTTAGGACATTATTTTTCCACACACTTGACAAACTATTAAACTCTCATTCCTAAGTGGGTTACTACACTCAAAATGAATACAGAGATGTTTATGTAATACTTGTAAATATAGTGATCTAGCCTATAAGCAATTCTACAACAATTTAACAACTTAAACGCCAAGAATCTAGCGTAATTCCTATTAGGCATAATCCCGAAAACTAGTAACATACAAATAGCATACATGACACATGTTTAGATATTTAATAGCTCAAATGCAAATAGTAATGAATTACTATTAATATCTATAAACCAAGTTGAAACAAATAAAAGCAAACACACATAAACATCTAGCATACACATTAAGGATATGTCGTCGTTGGTTTTGGTGATTAGATATAACGATGTATACTTAGATTGATTTGATTTGAAAATAAAATAGTTCCCCCCCATTTAAAAATTAATTAAGATCAATATTTTTAAAGGACAAATACACTATTTTTAAAAGATATATCAATTAAAAATGTCCGACTCAAATACAAGTTTTACGTTAAAACGGAACTCAAAGTTTTGACCATTATGTAGTATTTTGCATTTCTGACTTATTTAAGTTTAGAATGAAGACTTGAAAGTATTTTTTAAATGAAAGTAGACTCAATTATCTTTAAAATGGTGGTGTACACGGATTTTTTTTTTTTCTTTTTTTTTTTCTACGGACTTACAATTGAATTTATATGATTTTATTTGAAATTTGCCAAATCCCGACGAAACACACAGATGACCCCCATAAAAGGTGAACGGCCCCCGATATATTAGGGGCTGCCCTAACATTAAGGGACCGCCACCAGTGACCCAAAATACGTTAATGTTCAAATCATTTGGTGACTAACTGTGAATAAAGGACGTTTTAAAATTGTTCCATCACATAAATTTTATGTTTTAGACATTATTTCTACTTTTACGACTTAGACAAACATAAGTTGGCACTTCCAAGTTCTCTTGAGAGAATTTTCCTTCAAGCTAGTATACAAAGTATATTTAATAACAAAACTAGTACTATATCAAATAACAAACACTTTTTCATATTAATCCCCCACACATGGGTAATTTGGATACATGAAGATAAAAGATCGACTCTATTTTAAAACCATAATATTTTAAAAACTAGAGAAAACCTGGCTCTGATACCATTGTGGAAAAACGTTATAAGGGGGGGAGGGGGGTGAATACGTTTTTTATTTAAAAACTTTATTCTTTATAACAAATCGCCAATCAGTTAAGACAAAATATAGAAGTGTCGATAAAAGGTTTTACAACAACTGGTACAATATCTAATATATAAACTCAACCACAATATAAACTTACAAATAGTACACAACCTTAACTAACACTATATACACAACCATTCCACACAATCATAAAACGCAATCAAGTATAAAAGTAAAGCGGTGCAATGTAATGAAATAAGTAACGCGAAAGGTAAAAAAAATGCAAACCGACACGATAATTTATAGTGGTTCGATCATGAAGCTCCTCTTCGCCGTACTCCACTCCCCGAGTATCCAACTCGAGAGTTACTTCACTAATCAACAAGATCCTTTCGTCGGAGAAAACCTTATACCAATGCTTCCATATTTTCTGACACTAATGCTAATGTCGAGTTCTTCTTCGTACAACCAAACCCTGTTATGTTTTATGAGCCAACATAACAAACCTTGTGTTTTTTATTGGCCTATACACTATAAACCCGTCGCTTACATATTTTATGAACACTAATCTAGATGTCCGAAGTCCTAATTTTAGCTAGAACCAATCCACCACTTCAACCAATGTATTTTAAGGCTAAAATACTAACCAACTCCATAATCAACCATCCAAATATATACAATCCAATTGGATTCTACACACTACTAAAGATTGGAAGACATAGACTCTATCTATATGTAACAAATGTTACAAATGGACTAACTAGACTACATAACTTCGTATCTTGAAGATGACCAAAATTTCTTCTTTTGCACTTTAGGAAGGAGGAACGGATAAAAAGAATTTGATTCACATTAAAACAAAATTAACCATGTTGAATGACCAAAATATGTAGAGAGATTAGAGAGAATCTAGAGAGAGACAGAACTTAAAGAAAATCGTGCAAAAGGGTTATGAAAATAGTTGGAGGTGGCCCACTATTTATAGGAGTTGAAATACAGCCTGTCAGGAAACAGCGGTCCAGATATATATGAACTAAAATAAAAAAAATACAAAAATATATAACCTTTAGCCTAGCCTTACCTCTTGTCGAAAGTCCCAATGGTTGGTTGCTAGTTGCTCGGTATGATTGGTTGATTTTTGCTTATAGTTTTCTCGCGCTTTGCTATAAATGTTGTGCCATTTTAATGGACATGAATACTGCAGACTTCGTGTTTCGTATTTTTTTATGGTGTATCCTTATCTCAAGTGTGGGGGGAATGTTAGTTATGTGAGTTACAAGAAAAAAAGGAAAAAGAAAGAAAAAAAATTCTAAAAAAGGAACAAAAAGAAAAGTGATGAATAAGAGTTGGATTGTTGTGGCACTTGCAACGTATTGATATATTATAATGTGTGCCGGATATATTGATGAGAGGTTCGATAACCTCACGGGTTTATGGATTGTCGTAACTAGCAACATGGGTTCTTGGACTTGTCGACATGTATTTTAATTATAAAACCATTTCTAGTATATATTTCCCATGCCTTATCCACACCCTTATTAACCCTTAGCCTACACGTTACAACTCGAATAAAAGTCCTTTTTTGGTATTTATACCTGGTGCTTACGCCACGTCGGTGCAGTTTTGTTTCTTGTACAAGCCTATGGTAACTTAATGAATCATGTCTGAGAAATTAAGTGTGATTTCCTTTTTACCCTCTATTACATCACATATGAGTGTTTGAGTGAATTATACTTTTTCTTATTCGTGAGGTGCTTAGTCATGTTATAACAGCTTGAAGATCATTGGGTATTGTCAAACATCTCTGTTTTCACATATTAAAAATCCAAAAATATTTTTCATAATTCTATTTTTGTTTTGTAAAGCTTATTTCTTTCTTTATTTTGCTTGAGGACAAGCAAACTCTTAAGTGTGGGGGGGTGTTTGCTCCTTTTGCGCTTATTTATTAGAAATTGTTATAAAAACCAAAAAATATTTTCAAAAATTTCACACCCAATAATTCTTTTTAAACTAAAAATAAAAATTTCTCAAAATTTAAAAATATATTATAAAAATAAAAATTTCCTTGTCTTGTCACCTAGGACCTTGTTTATAAATTTCTTTTCTTAAATTTGCTTGAGGCAACCAAAGTTTAAGTGTGGAGGGGGGGGGGGGTGGGGAATTTTTTTGATAAAACACTAAATGATACATGTGTGTATCATTGCGTTATCAATGATTATATATATATATAAATTAGTTAATAATAAGAACTTTCGGTACTTAATCGAGTATATTTACTATTTTAGGTTCTAAGTACGTGTCGTGGAAGAACACGGAAGAATACACAAAGATTTGAAACTTAAAGGAAGAAATAACACAAGCTGAATGCTTCCCGACACCTGTTTACTGTTTTGGTCATAACTCGGTCTTCTCGAACTCCGTTTGACGCGAATTTCTGGCGCCACACGAAGAGAATTCAACTATCTACAACTTTAAAAAGGCCAAGTGCTGTAAATGCCCCAAGTACACTGCACTTTTAAATAAGTGTGGCGCACTTTTCTGCAAGATTATGAATGCTCTTAAATGAGCTTGGCATTCATTACAACCTTTCAAATCTTCATTCTAGATCCTTCTATGACCGACTTTAGGCACCCCTAGAGCCTATAAATACAGGCTCTAATCCCTCATATCTGACACTAACAATTCTCTCATCTTACACACTAACACATATATCACACACACAACTCATACTATCATTAGAGAAGAGGAGGAGTGGTGAGGATATTAGGATCCAATGATCTAGACACCCCTTTACACCATCATATCACCACCACTCTAACCACTACTACCACCATAAATTACCACTAAATCACCACCATTTCCAGACCTCAACCACTATATTTCCTGAATCTAAATACATTATACCATGAGGATTAGACGATTTACACTAAATATCTAATTCCTTTACTATATTAAACTCTTACCAAACACACCATTTGGCGACGTATTCTTGATTTCTAGTAGGTTCGTGATAGCCTCGTAGGTTATATCAGAAGGTTTAGGATGGTGGTTTTTTGTGGAAACAATTGGTTATTAGTTTTGGTACTTTGTTCTCGTATGTTGAATATGTGAAACATGAATAATATTTAGTTGATTTTGTTATGACTTATGAATATGAGTGCTTATGAATTCGATATTGTTTTACTTGGATCATTGTTTATGTTTTGATTTTTCATTACAATAGAAGTAGGTCAAAAGGTTCTATTGTCTTGATGAATTTCGCATTGTCTGTCTATAACAATTCGGTGCTAATCTTGTGAGAATTGATTAGTAAATCTATAAATAACCCAAGTAGAATATTGTTTAAAACCCTTCTTTATGTTGACCGACTAGGTTGGGGGGAATTCATATGTATGCATATCTAATATAAACCATTCCTAATGCTATAATGATGATGTGGTATATAGGTCAAAAGGATTCTATGTTACCATTGGTAGATATGCTTGTTATTATGATTACCCGTCATATATGACTTCTATGCTTTGTTCATATAAAGTCTTTCTCTATCTATATCTATTATCTTATGTGAATCATGCATTGTTTCTTGCTTGCTTTATACACACGTGTTGGCTATTTTATCCGTGACAATCACTTAGCCTTGTTACTTGATAAACAATTTGTGAATTGCTATAAATTCCATGGAAGGACCTGGACTTACCTAATACTATATTACACTCAAATAGGGTATACTTGCCCGAATGTTGTATTTTTAGTCAATTGTTTAGTAAATCTAGTTAATATAAATTTAAAGCTTATAAAACACACATCAATAATCAGGATCAATGAACCCATCTGGTTGAGCAACATAAACCTCTTCCTTTAGTGGACCATTAAGAAAAGTTGTTTTGACGTCCATTTGGTTGATTGGAAAAGATTTTTGTGTAGCATAGGCAACGAAAATCCAAACTGCTTCCAAGCGAGTGACTGGTGTAAAAGATTATTCGAAATCAATACCCTCTTCCTGAGCATATCCCTTAGCTACAAGTCGTGCCATATTGCAAATTAAATTATTGTCTTTATCTTTTTTGTTCTTCCATAACCACTTTAGTTTGATGGCAGTCTTTCTAAAGGGTTTGTCGACCAGTTCCCAGACTTTAAGTCTGTCGAACTGATGAAGCTCTTCCTGCATTGCCTCGATCTATGTGTGATCAGCCATTGCTTCATTAATGTTTGTCGGTTCTGCAGTACTTATGGTGAGTACGAACATGCACATTTCAGGATCTGTAGATAGTTGTCTTCTTGTCTGCACTGGCTTGGATGGATTTCCACAAACTTGTTCTAACAGGTAATCTTTAGTCCATCGGTAGTCAGATTGGTGAAGTTGGTAGAATGTTTTCATATTTGATGTATCAACGTTGTGTGAGGATGACCCAACAACTTCTTGTATCTGTGTATAGAATGGGTTGATAAATTCATATGGTTCAAACTGTGCATCTGCTGCTTGATCATTGTTGTTTTCCTTAGTATTGACATTTGTTTTTGGAGTTGTTGGTTCTATTGTAGGTTGAATATTCGTTGTAGGTTGTCTGAATTTTCCTTTGTGTGCTAATTGTTTCACCAGAACTTTGCTCTTTCTTCAATTGTGTACTCCTCTCTTTCTTCCTGTTGGAGCTTGGCTACAAATAATGCATCAGCATCAATACCTGCTTGGACTTCATTAAACATTTCCATTATAGCAACTCTAGAAGCTTCTTCTTGTGCTACTTTTTCTTCTTGTATTCTTGCAATCTCAGCCAATTCTTCTTCATGTAGCTTGTGAGCCAGTTCTTCATCTCTCTCAATCTGATCTATCCCTTGATCTTTTCTCTTTATCTTGACAAGTTATTCCTCAACTAAGATACCATTTCCTTTATCTTTAGGATCAATGGATGGAAGTGGTTTGAGTGTTGCTATAGATCTCATAAGTCTTGAAGAATCTTCAACATCTTTAAATGCCACTCCTTTTTCCTTGGCTTTCTCTTCTTTCATCTTTATCAAAGTTTGAGCCATAGTAATATCATCAATCGGTCAAATAGTACCTTGTTGTTGTAAGAGGAGTTCTAGCTCAACAGCACTAACTTCATGATCATCAGTACTAATAGTTACACAACATTTCAAACTAACCTGGTGCATTAAGCAAGTATGAACTTCTACCTAGCAGTATTCAAATATGGCCTAGCAGTATCAACTTCTGGCCTAGAAGTACTAACTGTGCTACCTCCTTTTTCACCACTACCCTTGTCTTCAGCATCTAAATTAAGCTCCTTAGTCTCATTTCTTTGCCTTCACTCATTTACAACTTCCTCTGTTTCCATGTAGTCCATACCATGAGCTAAATCAGCATCAAGATCATCAAAAGTACTGTCATCTAACTTAGGTCTTGATTTGGTATTTTTCCTCTCCTGTTAGGATACAAACTCCTTCTTTCCTAATTTTTTCTTCCTTGACAACCTAGACACACTCCTTAACCATGCTCTGTGGTGTGAGATGCTGGGCTTACACTTCTTTTCTAACTTCTTGATTCTAGTCTTTAAGTTAAGAATCTCTACAGCCTGAGCAACCTTAGAAGTTTCCAAAGCAAGAACCCTGTTTGACAACTTAGTGCAAAGAACAAGTAACTCATCTAGGTTCAAGCCACCCTCAGCTCTGTAAGATGTGCGACCACCTGAAAGAGGACTATCATGGGGTATCTGAACATGATCCCCTTGACTTCTACTAGTGCCCTCTAAGTTTTCCTTAGGGTCTTGGGTAGTGTTAGGTCTATAAGATAATTCAGTCACACGGGGTTGGTCTCTTGTACTAGGTTGAGTAGGAGAGGGTGTTGGTTAGGGTTCAGTTGGTTGTCTTGAACCTTGACCCTTATCTACTATTGCTTGAGCCAACATATTAGGAAATAAAGGTGTAACATGGCCTAAAAAGTGTAGTACTTGCTTTGCCATATTAGTGAAAACCTTTTCAGTAAGGACTAGTATTGGAAGGTTATCCAAAAGGGCAGGTAGGTTTGATAGTTGGTTATTTAAAAACACTTGAATAAATCTTGGATAAATTAAGAATTGCTTCTTAGCATCCAAGTTTCTAATCATACCCTCAAAAATCATCTTAGAAAAATTAATTTTTCTATCTGTAGCTAAGCAAATTAATGCAGATGCAATATTTGTGGGAAATTGATCCTAAGAAGTACTTTTTGAACTAAGGCAGTGAATTAGGGTATGAATTAGGTACTTCCATGGTGGGGAGAAGAGGGCTTTTTGAAAAGTAAGAATTGTAAGATCTCCCTCATACCCCATCAATTGAAGGTTTTTATAAATCTCTTGATTTGTGAGACAATCAATTCCATCCACATCATTAAATTGAAGATCTCGTCTAATAGATGCTTCAAAAATTGATATAGTCTTGCTAGCAACTTTGGCTTTAATGTAACTAACATCATTGACTTTTTTGGAAGTAGTAGTGTTCCAAAACTGTTCAATAAGGGAAGTAGAGACAGTAGGACTCATAGTAAGAGAGTAGTAAATCAAGCTTCGTGTAAAGAAGTCCACTATCTCATGGAATTGAGTATTTTGTTCAGTTTTCTCCAAACAAGCAACCATATTATGCTTAGGACAAGATACGAGAGCAGCCATAGAGGTGTAATTGATGATCGTCGGTGATTAGAAGGATTAGGGTTTGTAATATGAAAGCATAGAAGAGAGATTAGGTAAGTAAATTGTGTGTTTGAGAATGGTTTATATAGGTTTCAAGTAAACCCAGTGGTGAAGAAACTGCAAATTTACACTTTGCATCCCTATTTCCCTTGTTTCTAATGGTAACTTAATAGTATTAAGGTTTGCATGGCAGTACTAAGTTTTGGCCTGGCAGTACGAACTTTTTGCCTACCAGTATTAACCAAAACTGGCAGCACTAACTAACTTAGTACCATATAAATACTCACAATCCCTCATCCCCACAAGATCTAATCGAACCTTAAACATCATTTTCCAAACTTAACAAATACAAATCAAAACGCTCATTTTGCCTCACCTGAACTAATGCAGCTATAGGTTGATCATTCCAATGTTAACAATTAAGAAATTGAATATGCTAACATCAAAAGCTTTGGTTAAAAGATCAACTACATTATCATCAGTGTAAAGCTTAAGCACCTAGATAAGCTTTTTCTCATAAGCATCCCTAATGAAGTGGTTCCTAATCTCAATATGCTTTGTTTTAGAGTGAAACATTGGAATCTTTACAATGCAGATTATGCTTTTATTATCAATGTAGATCTTTGTGTTCATAAAATTGAACATATAGTCTAACAGTTGATTCTGAACCCACAATACTTCCTCACAGCAGTTGGTAGCAGCAACATACTCTGCCTCTATAGTAGGAGTAGCCACGATTGTTTGTTTCTTGCACTGCCATGAGATAAGTCTCATGCCAAGAAATTAACAATCTCCTGTTGTGGATTTCCTGTCAAGATTTGCTCTAGCATAATCACTATCAGAATAGGCTTCCATGTAAAATGATGACACTCTAGGATACCAAAGGCCCAGTTTGGGTTTGCCTTTGAGGTACCTAAAGATCCTCTTCACAGCATGAAGATGTGAGGTTTTTGGAGTTACCTGAAACCGAGAACAAGCACATACTGCATACATAATATCAGGCCTAGAAGCAGTCAAGTACATTAAAGAGCCAATCATGGATCTATAAAGATGTACATCCACATCAGTAGCTTCTTCATCCTTGATCAAGGGCTTTTGGGTCTCAATTGGAGTGCTGGAAGTCTTTACACTATCAAAATCAAACTTCTTCAGGATCTCTATAACATACTTATCCTGACTTATGAAAATACCATCTTCTTTCTGCTGGACCTGTAATCTAAGAAAGAAGGTGAGCTCTCTCATAGAACTCATCTGGAATATGCTCTTCATTAATGCCTCAAATTCATCACACCAAGACTTCTTTGTAGAACCAAAAATAATATCATCTACATAAACTTATACCAACATGATATCATTCTTGTTCTTCTTGATGAAAAGAGTCTTGTCAATGGTTCCTCTTCTGTATTCACTCTTCAACAAGAAAGTACATAAAGTAGCATACCAGGCTCTAGGAGCTTGGTGTAAACCATACAGAGCTTTTACAACTTTGTAGACCTTCTTAGGGAACTTAGGATATGCAAAACCTAGAGGTTGAGACACATACACCTCCTCATCAATTGTGCCATACAAGAAGGCACTATTTACATCCATTTGATAAACTATGAATCCCATATAAGAAGCAAAGGCCAAAAAGATTCTGATGGCTACAATCCTAGCCAAAGGAGCAAAAATCTCATCATAGTCTATCCCTTCCTCTTGTCTATATCCCTGGGCAACCAACCTTGACTTATTTCTAACTACAACACCTCTTTCATCATTCTTATTCCTGTAAACCCATTTTGTCCTAATTGCCTTCTTTTTAAAAGGCAAGTCAACTAGAATCCAAACTTTTTGAATCTTGAATTGCAGCAGCTCTTCCTGCATAGCATCAACCCAACTTTTATCTTCAAGAGCTTGAGATATCTTCTTGGGTTCAATCTGAGAAAGGAAGCAAGCAAACAAACAGTGTTGGAAATCCTTGTGATTATTTCTTCTCTGCTTTTGAATATAACTTTTATTCACTTTTCTCCTTGTCAAAACTGCTGAGGTTAGATCTCCAAGAATTTGAGTTGTAGGATGAATGGAGTGTATCCTTGATGTAGGAATAGGACTAACATTCACATTGGTTTCTAATTTAGTGAAGTCAGTTACTGCATGTAACATCCGGTAATTTTCAGAACTTTAGATAACTATCTTACCCTATGACTTTTCGGGTCTGGCTTGACTTATAAGAACGATCATCTAAATCACATTTTCACGGCTCGGACTCTAAAGCAATTTGATGTGAAACGACATTCCTGACAACTTTTCAGTTTTGCCCGAAACCTGGAAACGAGCCGAAAAGGGCTAACACAACACCGCAAAGATTATACGGACAACATACAACGCGGACACACAAAAATAATTAAATTTGTTTTTAATTATCAGTATTTATTTAATAAAAATATTAAATAAATTAGTCATCATTTTTTTAATTAAAAAGAGTCGTTGATAACGCGAATGCTCGAGCTTAAATCCATTTTTATTTCGGACGAGGCATAACCGGTTCACTAAATTAATAGCAGATATTTTGTTAAATGTTATAAAATATTTATGAAATATTATCAAGCGAATACTCATTTTTATCAGAAAAACGATTTGAAAAACAATGGCGCAAGTTTCGTGCGTTGAATCATTCGTTAAGTCGATCAAACGAGTCCCGAACCGATACGTATCGAAATTTTACTAGAAAGTTACAAAACGAACCCTGGACTATTTCAACTTGTCACTTTGGTTTATATATATATATATATAAACTTATAACTTTCATTTCATTTCATCTCTTTTACATACACACATACTTATACAACTCCCACTCTCCCTTCTTCCCCAAGTATCCGGCCACCACCCACCGCCGGCCACCACCGCCGCCGGCCACCACCGGCCGCCGCCGGAAAAGTTTTCCGGCGGGCTTTTCCGATCGAGACCAAAAATACTCCTAATCGCCCGATCTACCCGATCCACCAATCCACTCGCCTCCACACGCCTCCTCGCCACCACCACCCTCCTACCGCCGCTGCTATATCACAGCCGCCTCTCCCCCTCCATTTGACCGCTACACCACGAGCAGCCCACCACCACCATCAAGGCTGCCACTCCAAAAAGGGTGCGATGGTAGCCGCTGTCGCCTCTACCGCCGCGACCACCACCCATCCGTTGCCACAGCCACCACCTCATAAATACAAAAAGGGTGCGGTTGGTTTAAAGATTTCACCTAGGGTGCGTTTGGCTGCCAACCACCCATAAAGGGTGTGTTTGGTGTTGTTGCAGCAGACTAGGGGTGTTTGTTTCTTGATTTAACATCGTTTAAGGGGTGTTTGGTTGAGGTAGAAAACATCTAGTAGCGTTTGGTTTGGCTGTTAAACAGCCGTAGGTTGCGTTTGGCTGTTGGAACAGCCAAAGGGTGTTTGGCTTAACAGCCCACCCACAACGGTGCGTTTGGTTGGCTATGTAACAGCCATAGGGCGCGTTTGGTTTGGGCAGAAGCACCCAAGGGGTGCGTTTGGTTAACAGCGGGGGTGTTTGGAGTAACAAAGAAACCAATAATGGATGTGTTTGGTTTAGCAGCTGCACCGCAAAGGGGTGCGTTTGCTATAACAAAATTTTAATAATCGATAAATAAAAATTATCTCGAGATTTATAAATAATGAAACCAATCTATAATTAATCTTGCCAAATCATAATATATTGAACACCGTGAGTAAATTTCAACATATATCATTTGAAAAAGGGTTAAGTTATATAATTTCAAGATTTTTAAATTCGTAATATATCAATAACCGGATAAACAAACGGAAACTATACTTTTACAAATGGGATAAATAATCTAGCAACCCATCGAGGAAACAATGTATTAAATTATAAAATAATCTTATATTTTATAATTAGCAACCATAAAATAACATCATAACTATTGAAAGGGTTTTAAAAAACGTCGTTAAACATAATTTGCAGATTTAAAACGTGTGTTCTTTTTATAAAGAAACTTTCCATTAAATCTATATGGGGATCTCCGGAAAACCCTCCCGGTCCGAATTATATAGTTTCTTTAATTTTGATTAATTTTTCTTATATAATACTTGGAAAGTATTATATAATTAAACCATTTTAGTTAATTGTTCATCGTTTAGGAAACACAGCATGTTTTGTATGCATATACTCTTCGATTATCCTTTATGGGTTGGTGTTATTTTAATAAATAATCTCGAATAGGAACTATATATTTGGTCATTTATCATTATGTAATATATACGGAATATACTACACACCTTGCGTTACATTTTGATTTATTTATTTAACCAACCACCAAACTATTACAACCTTAAATCTAAATCTTTTATCAACGTGTCGCGTTGACATAATCATTCATCGGAAAACCCAAACGCATCATCCTAGGCTAGTGGGACTTAGCTGTTAAGATTAGTCGCAACTTCTTGATCGAGCCGTTTCGTCTTCCGTTCGTGTTGTGCATATTATATGCGCATTCCCGCCAATCGTTCTTCCTCATCGATGTGAGTTTATAGCCCCTCTTTCACTTGCTTTACATTTACTTTACAAATCTCGGGGGAGAATACATGCTCAATACAACTTGTTTACATATTCGTTTACAATATCTTTTACATACTATTCTACATACTTGGTTTACATACTTGATTTTGCAATTCATTACAAACAAAATTACATGGTTGATTACAAACTTGGTTTCTTACTTTGTCACATACTCATTTGCATACATGTTTACGAAATTGTTTACATACTCATTTCGAACTCAACTGCTTGATTTATATTATAACACCCTGTGTTTTGAAGTCATTGACGACGTCGATAAATCCACAATGTACCTTTTGTATTGTACGCATTTGCTTTGAATCTTAAATGTTAAGCTAAATCGCGTAAGCTAAAAATTAGCGTTCAATGTAAAACGGCTCAAACAATTAAAAGTTTACACATCAAATCAATAGGTTATTATAATTATTTGAGGAAAATTATTTACCTTGTTCAATTATAATTTTTATCGGTACGTAAAATGTATACGTTTCGCGATAAATTGCGTTTAGGCACTATTAGAGTCCCGGAACCACAAGAGAGCTTTTCTACGCTTCAACAAATACCCACATTTATACCCAATACATAAAAATTAGTCAACAACACCACATATATCTTATGTATGCCAAAAATATGGCCATTGATACAAGAAAAATAATGAAACTCTTCCTTTTGGTCAAAGTGCAACATACTTCATTAATACTACACCATACTTCTTCTATACCACACCATACCTAGTCATTCTTGTCTCTTTGACCAAGACCATGACCAAGGCCATCCCTACACCATACCTTGTCCCTTGACTAAGTTCTTACACAAATATATATATAATATATATAAATAATATATATTTACATGTATCTAGTAAAGAGATCATACACAAAAACACTTGGTAAAATCACAAATCACCTCCCATTTCCTCTCTACTAGCTCATACTAGGGGGCCCCAAGAAGCAAGCACCAAACCAAATCCATAGCATTTTTTCTACAACCCATACACTCCTATACACATCCATCCTAAGGCATTCTAAGGTATTTCCAAGTATTGGCTAAGCATTTTCAAGTGTTAATCAAGAAAAGGAAGCTAGGGTTTTTATTAAGAAAATAAGGGTTTCTTAAGAGTCAGAGCTTTGTTTTGAATCTAAACACGGGTTTAAACCATTCCATTTCTCAATGCTCATACATCATCCTAAGGTCATCTAATTCCTTTATACTTTTTTAATATCATCTATTTCAATGTGTAATATGTTATTTATGGCTAAATCACCACTTAAGAATTTGTAATATGTAAAAAGGGTTTTTACTAATGTCAATGAAATTATAACACTTTTTCTAGTCATAATGGCGTCCCATATATATCATGAAATAATGGATCTATAATTATGATAACATGTTGTTTAAATATAAACATGTTTGGTTATAAATTAGGGTTTATAAAGTTAATAAAACAAACTTTTTATAAATCAATACACTTGGATAATAAAAAGGGTTTTTATTTCGTGTTTCATACAGTAGGTAGAGCCTAATATAAAAATAATATGCCTCATGACAATTCCAAAATGATAAGAAACTCGAAAACCGCTTTACAAACTAAAAAGAAACCGTTAATTACGAGTTTACAACGAGAATACTTTTATAAACTATTTTTTTTATAAAAACCCTATTCATTACAGCAACTTCAGTTTTTAAAAACAATCAAAAATATGATATAACTTTTAATTACGAGATCGTACTCGAAAGAATCGCTAAAAACGGAACTATAACGAATAAACTACGACATTTTCGATAATTAAAGTTTATAAAAGTAATTTTATAAACTATGAACAGTAAAAGTACTATTCATCAACGGACCCAACTTTGTAAAATATAATAAATCTTTTAATAACGGATACGTACTCGAAGGAATCATAAAAATCGGGATTAAAACGAATAAGTTATTACGATTACGAGTTTACGCTAATTAAAACCTAAAACGACTAAACTAGCTGTTGTGAACAGTAAAACACTATTCATCGCAGAATATCAAAAACTTGAAAATGTAATATTTTGATCACTATGTACACATCGTCTTACTACGAAGACGTGGGCATAAGAACGTCAAATCGGGCTTAAAACCATAAAGTTATGCTAGTTCTACTTAAAACGGTAATTATAAACGTTTAACTTATTAAACAAACATTTACCAAAACCATTAGTTGGTGTTTGAGCAAATAGAATATTATGTGGTTATCGCATACTAAATTACAAGGGTGAGTTATAATGAGGCCTCTATCGGATGCGTTTCGACTAGTTGTTGGATTTACGATTTAAAGAAGTTGTCCCTACTCCCGAACGTCATGTCATGACCTCTTAAATTATGATAGCCCGAACGATAGTAACACATGTAACAACTATAAGATTATATTCAAGTACTTGGTACTTATACGACCTATATTAATTTACGGTTTGCCATTAGATCTTTTACCTGACGCTTTATCTGCGATATTTGGATTACTCTGAACATCAAGGTGAGTTCATAGCCCCACATTTATACGATTTCAATGATTTGATAATTAAAAGGGGTGGAAACATGCTTTGTTTATAAATTGGACGCAGTATTGATAACACTGTTGCCTAAGTAGCGATAACCCAAGTTGAGCCCATTATCATGAACTGTCAATTGCATAGATGTAGTTGGAATTACATTATGTGAGCGCGAATGTTATTTAATAGATCTATTCGGAGATGACCTCATCCCCCGTGACGGGAGATTAAGCTATCAACGCGGAAATGAACGTTATAGCAAGTCGAATTTAAGAATGTTTCGGGTTTGAACAACTAATCGGTGCAGAATTGCAATATATAGTGTTAATTGCAAGAAAGATCGTCGAGCTTCAGTGTCATGAGCTTAGGTAAATGTAATCTAGATATTATGGAAGATCTGCATGGTGTTTGCATTACACTAAAAAGTCTTGAGTCCTGCATATTAAATGATTAATCAAACCTATAATCACCAACAATTTATGTTGACTTTTTAAGCAATTGTTTTCAGGAGATCAATAGGCATGGAAGCAGGGATGCATTGGGTTACATTTTTGGATTGCACGCATAAAGATTTTAGAGATGCATCACAAATTTGAGAAATGTATTGTCAACTTTTGTAATATTCAATAAGGGACAAGAAAGCTATATGCTTTTTGTATTAAGTCTTATCATTAAATCCAATGTATCAGTTTTAAAACACTTTTTTGTGTCGTTCTTCATATATCTTGTGCTAATGATCTGAAGTAACACGCCCCGAACCCTATTCCGCTTCGACCCAATTTGGGGGTTGATACAGATTGGTAATCAAAGTCAGAGGTTTATAGAGAACCAGGTCAATGTTTTTGCCTGGACTATAACCATTTTCAAACAACGAATTCATACAACGGTTTGTTACACGGGAACATACATATGGCATACATTCATGCATACACTATTGTTGCAATTAAGTGGGACTAAGATGCATTTCATAACTGATATACTGTTATAAATATATTAACGTATATACAATAAGAGCCTATATAATATACTCATAATAAGTTATTTCTGCTGTCACAACGTAATCATGGTCAGCAAATTCTGCCTTACCAATATGTCTGTTCACTCTGAGCGCGTCTTGAGTATTCCAATCCAAGGATCCATACGAGAGGCTTGCCCAACAGTTTGGTTCGAGCAGGCACAACGACATCCAGAGAATGTACCAGAGGACCATATACAGTGTACATTCCTGAGCCCTTGGCAATCCTGAGATTTAGTGTCAGCCGAGGATGAGGCACCTATTTAGAATTAGTGGGAATTTTTATTAGGTCCACCATATCAACATCCTTTTTTGGCTCAGTATTCAACCTCTTAGTCCTAAGAGCACACGATGTTGGATGAGGGATGTAGCATCAATCAGCCTACTATCCAATCTACTACACCCCATCAGGGACATAACCCATCATTTATTACCTATACCTCCACCTGCCACCATCTACTACCTCAAGCTAATATTCCGAAGGCTGACGCAAAACGCGCGCCTGGAAGAGGCTACATGGACTACTTACTACACCCAGATCCGGGAGTGATAATGGAGAGAGTTTTGCTTACTGGCTACCTAGCGAGACAGCCAGGATCCCACCATAAAATAGAGACCAGACTCACTAGATACTTGAGAGGAGGATTATGACCGCCTAAGAGTTGGTCTACAGGAAGGGTTCACTTACCAGGTAGAATGTTTGCAACTAGGGTGAGTTCAAGATTAGCACAACCGACATCACATCCCTGAAGGATTCGTGCAGTTGAGAGCTGAGATTGCGTATTGCGGAGAGAGAGAGACTTGCTTACGAGCAAGAGGGTATGGAGACTCGTCAGGCCTTGGCTAGGTCTGAGGCTCACTGTAGGACATTAGAGGCACAAGTTACAGTATTAGAGACTGAGGCGCGTCGCCACGAGTGGCAGCGTCAGGCTGCAGATGAATTGGCTGTTCAGACCTATCATGCTACCAAGGCTTGGAGGCTGGGAGCACCATTGACACATTGGAGACACTGGTAGCAGTTCCTAAGATTATGTTATAAATTTGTAACTACTATGCTGTCTGTTAAGTTTATGGGTTACCCCAAAGCTAGCAGGCGTATAGATCTTTTGTTTTGGTTAGCTATCCTGTATAGATCTTTTGTTTTTGATTGGCTATCATGTATAGCCTACTAAGTATTACTGGTAACTCCCGGCTAGTAGGGCTCTATGTTGATTTTCATTTTGTAACCTAGCGATAGGAATCATTTTGAACCAAATAGATCATGTATAACTTTGCCTGATTATATATGGAATGATGTATTATGTAATTTCGATCTTGTTTGGTTTATATTTTTCATTACTGTGTGATGTTGATCTTCTTTAATTTAAGACGCATATGTTATGTCACATTAATGATTGTATGAAATCTAACGTAGTTGATTGTCTTGTGAATGAAGAAAATTGCACCAACGAGAGCCACAAGGTCAAACCCGAGGTCCCCACCAGCTACACCACTCCAAATGAAACACCACCACCACCGTTACTGAGGCACAACTTTCAGGCCTTAATTGATCAAGATTTGCTTGATGCAATGGCTAAGTAGAACCAAGAGGGTTAAGGAATGGCTACAATATCAATGTGTCA
The DNA here is from genome assembly GCA_026074375.1 of Tanacetum coccineum. NCBI lineage: Eukaryota > Viridiplantae > Streptophyta > Magnoliopsida > Asterales > Asteraceae > Tanacetum > Tanacetum coccineum. Next base: position 49,896 of record BQNB010012404.1, read on the forward strand.
GACCAAGGCCAGCCCAAACTGCTCGCGAAAGCTCTTACCACTGAAATCTTGAAAATGCAAACATATGGACTTCAAAGGCACTGAGGGAGTTGACAGACTCACTCGATGGTTTTGAGAAAATAGAGATTTTGTGTATTAGCATTAGCGAATTGCCCAGCAACTATCAAGATAAATTCGCGACTTGCACTCTTCAAGATGATGCATCATTACATGGTGGAATGCCCATGTTAAGACCACTAACTACTAGAACACTCATGCCATCCAGGGCATCACTGAAGAAAATGATGACTGATTAAAGACTTAACTAAGCCCGAGAGGGGTGAGATCAAGAAGATTGAGACTGAGATGTGGAATCTTAAGGTCAAGGGCACCGATGGTGTGTGGCGTATTAGTCGACGATTTCAGCACTAGCTTGGATGTATTCCAGAATGTTCCCAAAAGAGGTAACAAGATTGAAAGTATATCGCTAGATTGCCTGAATATGATACTTGGCAGTGTAAATGGGGCATCAAATATCAAAGAACATGCAAGAAGTTAACTGAGTTTACAACTGAGTTTATAGAGGATAAAAGACCCAGCCAATGCTGAACGTCAGTGCCAGAAAGGAAAAGAAGAATGATGATGTTTCCAAGAACCATCAAAACCAATAGAATAAGAGGCAAAACACAGCCAGCCTAACAACTGCAGGCAATAGAGGCAGGAAATCATACGCCGGGTCTAAAACCTCTGTGTTCCAAGTGTAACGAAAACATGAAGGTCCTTTCCACCTAGGTGCAATAACTTGCAAGAGGGATGGTCATCTGACCAGGATTGTAGAGCCGACACCTGCAAATAGCAATCAACAACAACACAACCACCATAACAACAACAACAACAACCGTAACAACACAACAACAACAACCATAACAACAACAACAACAATCAGCAGGGCAATGGTTGCTTTGAGTGCGGAGATCAAGGCCACTTTAAAAGAAACTACTGCTCCAAGACAGAAAACAATGACCTGGTAATCAAGCTGGAATGACAGGGCTCTCACGAAGGTGTAATGTGGTTGGAAATGCGGGGCAAACCCAGCACAACGTCGTTGCCGGGAACATTCCTTCTAAACAAACCGCTAATGCTTATATCTTAATTGAAATCGGGGTGCCGATCGAAGTTTTGTGTCTACTACATTTAGCTCCCAAATTGACATCACGCCATCTACCCTAGACCACTATTATGATGTCGAACTAGCTGATGGGAGGATAATTGGGTTAAACACTATACTTAAGGGTTGCACATTAAACTTCCTAAACCACCAATTCAAACATAAAACGAAATGCCTTGTAGAACTTGTAGTTTCGTATGCTGAAAAAATCGTATGGATTGGTGGCGAGGTACCAAGACGTCATTGTGTGTGCCGAGAAAGAATTGTTCGCATCTCCCTAAGACATTAAAACCCTAATCAAACACGGTGAGGGAAGTACCCAAGGAAATGTGAACACATTAAACACCATTTTTCGTAGACTCTAAAAGCGCAAAGACCATGGAAAAAGGATTTCCTATCTTTTTGGCACATGTCACTGCAAAAGAGGTTGAAGACAAGTCGGAGAAGAAGCGACTTGAGGACGTATCAATTGTTCAAGACTTTCCTGAAGTATTTCCTGAGGACTTGCCGGGTCTTCCTCCGACTCGACAAGTGGAGTTTCAAATTGATTTGGTACCTGGTGCTGCACCTGTAGCACGGGCACCTTATCGATTGGCGCCTTCCGAGATGAAAGAGTTATCTGAGCAACTGAAAGAGCTGTCCGATAAAGGCTTTATAAGACCCAGTTCCTCACCTTGGGGAGCTCCGGTCTTGTTTGTCAAGAAGAAAGACGGATCATTCCGGATGTGCATTGATTACCGGGAATTGAATAAACTAACGGTGAAGAACCGTTATCCGCTCCCAAGAATTGATGATTTGTTTGATCAACTCCAAGGGTCGAGTGTCTATTCGAAAATCGACCTAAGGTCAGGTTATCACCAATTAAGGGTTCGAGAAGAAGACATTCCGAAGACTGCCTTCAGAACTCGTTATGGCCATTACGAATTTCAAGTTATGCCGTTTGGTTTGACAAACGCACCTGCTGTGTTTATGGACCTCATGAACCGAGTGTGCAAACCTTATCTGGACAAATTCGTAATTGTCTTTATTGATGATATTTTGATCTATTCCAAGAGCAAGCAAGAGCACAAAGAGCATCTGAAGATAATATTGGAGTTGTTGAAAAAGGAGGAGTTGTATGCCAAGTTTTCCAAATGCGAATTTTGGATTCCCAAAGTACAGTTCCTCGGTCATGTGATCGATAGTGAAGGAATTCATGTGGATCCAGCCAAGATTGAATCCATTAAGGATTGGACATCTCCTAAGTCACCAACGGAGATTCGTCAATTTTTAGGTCTTGCTGGGTACTATCGAAGATTCATTGAAGGGTTTTCAAAGATCGCAAAACCGATGACTAAGCTTACTCAAAAGAAGGTCAAGTTTGAGTGGGGCGATAAACAAGAAGCAGCTTTTCAACTGTTGAAGCAAAAGTTGTGCAGTGCACCAATCCTTGCATTACCTGAAGGAAGCGAAGATTTCATCGCATACTGCGACGCTTCAAAGAAGGGTTTGGGCGCTGTATTGATGCAGAGGGAAAAGGTGATTTCTTATGCATCACGCCAGTTGAAATCCTGAAATGAACTATACAACTCATGATTGGAACTCGGAGCAGTGGTGTATTACTCTCTGCAAGATCTGGAGACATTATTTATATGGAACTAAGTGTACGGTGATCACCGATCACAATAGTTTTGGCAACACATTTAGATCAAAAAAGAGGTTGAACATGAGGCAATCGCGAAGGTTAGAGTTGCTATGTGATTACGATTGCGATATTCGTTATCACCCGGGGAAAGCAAATGTCGTTGCTGATGCTTTTAGCAGGAAAGAACGAGAACCACCATTGAGAGTTCGAGCTTTAGTTATGACTATTAGTTTGGACCTTCCCAAACAAATCTTGAATGCTCAGACTGAAGCATGGAAACCAGAGAACATCAAGAAAGAAGATGTTGGGGGAATGTTGATTGAAAATGCTAATTTCCAGGAAGCAAGTATGAGAACAAAAGTTTGGGAACCAACGGTCGGATGGAACCCTGTGCCCAATGGCAGGAGCTGGTTACCTTTGTTTATGGCGATTTGTGACTGAGATCCTGCATGAGTCCCACAAATAAAATACTCCTATTCTATCCGGTTTACCGACAAAATGTACCAAGACATAAAGAAGCTATATTGGTGGCCCAACATGAAATCCGACATAGCCACTTATGTTAGCAAGTGCTTGACCTGTGCTAAGGTCAAGGCCGAACATCAAAGGGCCATCAGGAATGTTTGGTTACACCTAAAATACTGAATAGGAAGTGGGACAACAACACCATGGATTTTTTGTTTACAAAGTTCCTAAGAACTCTCAAGGCTATGACACAATTTGGGTGATCGTTGACCGACCTACCACTAAAGTCCTGCGATCTTATCACAAAAACCGATGAGAGAGACTGATCCTTTGGATAAACTTGCAAGAATGTACCTGAAGGAGGTGGTCACGAGACATGGAATACCTGTCTCAATCATTTGTGATCGCGACCCGAGATTCGCATCAAATTTCTGGAGGTCACTTCAGAACGCTTTGGGTATGTTGGTTTGGGTGTTACTAATTTGGATATGAGTACACAAGAAATTAAAAATAAAACCTTTGTGGGTTTCATACCATTACCACAAACAGACGGGAAAAGCGAGAGACATTCAAACTCTCGAGACATCTCGTGCTTGTGCAATCGACTTTGGAAAGGGTTGGGTTAACCATTTGCCATTAGTCGAGTTTTCATACAACAATAGCTATCACGCAAGCATCAAGGCCGCACCATTCGAAGCACTTTATGGTCGAAAGTGTCGTTCACCTGTATGTTGGACTGAAGTTGGAGAAGCTCAAATCCTTGGTCCAGAACTAATTCAAGAGACCACTGAGAAAATCATCCAGATCAAACAAAGGATGCAAGCCGCTCGTGATCGACAAAAGAGTTACGCTGACTTGAAGCGTAAACCAATGGAATTCCAAGTCGGAGATAAAGTTATGCTTAAAGTTTCGCCTTGGAAAGGGGTCGTGCGTTTTGGCAAACGGGGGAAGTTAAATCCAAGGTATGTTGGACCTTTCAAGGTGATAGAAAGGTGAGGTTGAGAGGTTGCCTTACACAGCTTGAGAACTTCCAGAAGAATTGAGCAGAGATCTAATAACAATTCATGTATCTAATCTGAAAAAGTGTCATGCCGACGAACCATTAGCCGTTCCGTTGGATGGACTTCATTTGGACGACAAACTTCATTTTGTTGAGGAACCGGTAGAAATAGTGGGCCGTGAAGTTAAACGGTTGAAGCGAAGTCGGATCCCATTGGTCAAGGTTCGATGGAACTCCAAGAGAGGTCCCGAGTTCACGTGGGAACGTGAAGACCAATTCAAGAAGAAATATCCACACCTCTTCACCGAGACCGCATCGTCGTCAAGTGCTGCATCGTAAGCCTTGAGGACAAGGCTCGTTTAACGGGGGAAGTCTATAACACCCTGTGTTTTCAAGTCATTGACGACGTCGATAAATCCGCAATGTACCTTTTGTATTGTACGCATTTGCTTTGAATCTTAAATGTTAAGCTAAATCGCGTAAGCTAAAAATTAGCGTTCAATGTAAACGGGCATCAAACAATTAAATGTTTACATCAAGCAAGGGTTATATAATTATTTTGAGGATAATTATTAACTTTGTTCATTATTATTTTTATCGGATACGTAAAATGTATACGTTTCGCGATAAATTGCGTTTAGGCACTCCCGGAACCACCAAAACTTTTCTACGCTTCAACAAATACCCACATTTATACCCAATACATAAAAATTAGTCAACAACACCACATATATCTTATGTATGCCGAAAATATGGCCATTGATACAAGAAAAATAATGAAACTCTTCCTTTTGGTCAAAGTGCAACATACTTCATTAATACTACACCATACTTCTTCTATACCACACCATACCTAGTCATTCTTGTCTCTTTGACCAAGACCATGACCAAGGCCATCCCTACACCATACCTTGTCCCTTGACTAAGTTCTTACACTATATATATATATATATACATGTATCTAGTAAAGAGATCATACACATAAACACTTGGTAAAAATCACAAATCACCTCCCTTTTCTCTCTACTAGCTCACGGCAAGAAGCAAGCACCAAACCAAATCCATAGCATTTTTTCTACAACCCATACACTTCTATACACATCCATCCTAAGGCATTCTAAGGTATTTCCAAGTATTGGCTAAGCATTTTCAAGTGTTAATCAAGAAAAGGAAGCTAGGGTTTTTATTAAGAAAATAAGGGTTTTCTTAAGTGCAAGCTTTGGTTTTGAATCTAAACACGGGTTTAGCATTCATTTCTCATCTCATACATCATCCCTAAGGTCTTCTAAATTCCTTTATACTTTTTATTATCATTATTTCATGTGTAATATGTTATTTATGGCTAAATCACCACTTAAGACTTTTGAATATGTAAAAAGGGTTTTTACTAATGTCTATGAAATTATACACTTTTTCTTATGTCATATGGTCATATATATCATGAAATAATGGATCTATAATTATGATAACATGTTGTTTAAGTATAAACATGTTTAGTTGAAAATTAGGGTTTATAAAGTTAATAAAACAAACTTTTTATAAATCAATACACTTGGATAATAAAAGGGTTTTTATTTCGTGTTTCATACAGTAGGTAGAGCCTAATATAAAAATAATACGCCTCATGACATACCAAAACGAAAGAAACTCGAAAAGACCAATTTTCAACAAAAAAAGATACGTTAATTAATGAGTTTACAACGCGAAATTACTTTTATAAAAACTATTTTTTTTTATAAAAACCACTATTCATTACAGCAACTTTCAGTTTTTTTAAAACATCAAAAATATGAAGAACTTTAAATTACGAAGATACTGTACCGAAAGAAATAGGCGCTAAAAACGGAACTATTAATGAATAAAACTAACGACATTTTCCGATCATTAAAGTTTATAAAAATAATTTTTAAAAAACTATTAACAGTAAAAGTACTATTATCATCATCGTGACCCAACTTTGTAAAATAAAATAAATCTTTTAATAACGGAGACGAACTCGGAAGGAATCATTAAAAATCGGCGATTAAACGAATAAGTTTATTACGATTACGAGTTTAACAGCTAATAAAACCTAAAAGACTAAACTAGCTGTTGTGAACATAAAAACACTATTCATCACAAATATCCAAAAACTTGAAAATGTAATATTTTTATGATCACTCGTCTTACTAACGAAGACGTGGGCATACAAACATCAAAACGGGCTTAAAACTTAAAAGTTAATGCTCGTTTTACTAAAACGTAATTATAAACGTTTTAACTTATTAAACACCATTTTAAACCAAAACCATTAGTTGTGAATGAGCTATATAGAATATTATGTGGTTATCCGCAGTACTAAATTACTAGTGGAGTTTCATACTGTAGCCTCTTCGGAATGGCGTTTTCGACGCTTTTTGGATTTACATTTAAGTGTCCTACACCCTCGATAACGTCATGTCATGACCTACTTAAATTATGAATAGCCCGAACGAATAGTACGATGAAACAACTATAAGATATATTCACAGTACTCGGAAACTTATACACTATTAGCGTATGGGTGGTTTGGCCTAATATAATTTACCGTTGCATATCGTATCTTTAACGTGACGCCTTTCTCTGTCGAATTGGAATAACTTAACTCAAAGTAAGTTCATAGCCCCGACATTTTTACGATTTCAAAGATTTATAATTATGGGGTGGAACATCTTTGTTTTATAAATTGGACGCAGTATGATTACATGTTGCCTAAGTAGCGATAACCCAAGATGAGGCCCCTTTATCATGAACTGTCAATTTCATAATTGTAGTTGGGAATTACATTATTTACGCGTATGTTTATTATAATAATCTATTCGGGAAATCGAACCTCCCCGTTTCAGAGATTTAGCTATCACCGAGAACGAACATTCAGCTTGTCGAATTTAGGATGTTTTTTCGGGTTGAACATCTAATCGTCGCAGAAATTTGCAATATATACGTTAAATTGCAAGAAAGGGTCGTCGAGCTTTCATGTCATGAGCTTATTGTAAATGTAATCTACTTTTGTGAGATCTCATGTGTTGCATTATCACTAAAAAGTCTGCGTCTCTGGCATATTAATTTATCAACCTATGAATTCACCAACAATTTTGTTTGAAAACGTTTTTAAGCAATGTTATCCAGGATATCAATAGGCATGGATGCAGAGGATGCATTGTGTTACATTATTGATTTGCACACGCTAAAGATTTTAGGTGCATCATATTTTGAGAAATGTATTGTCAACTTTGTAATATTCAACAATGGACAAGTAAAGCTATATCTATTGTATTAAGTCTTATCAATATAAAATCCAATGTATCAGTTTTAAAAACGACTTATTTGGTGGGTCCCCCCCCCCCGTTCTTATATATCTTAGTGCTATTTGATCTTGAAGTAACACACCCCGACCCTTATTCCGCTGCCGACCCAATCTGGGGGGTGATTACATATATCACAAAACTCCTTTCTACTATAGGATTTATAGTACTCAAAGCTATTACGAAGTACAACAGTTTAATTTTTTGGACACAAGTAATTTTTCGGTTATCATCTCTGTTTACATGTGGCCTAAGTAAACATAAACCCACCATTCGGCCAATTATCTAGAAGACTGTCCAATTTCTCTTTCTTGACCTGAAGGAGGACCGGTTGAGGGAGCGCGAGTGTATAAATAGATCTATTTGGGATTGACATCCCTGTTCGGGTGAGTAGCTCTCACTAGTTTCGACAGTACTGAAACAACGAATGCATACATGTCGGAACAATTTGGATGTTTACGGGTTTGAACATCTACACGGGCACATTTAGTGCATTAAATTGCATACATATATGTCGAGCTTCAGTGTCATGAGCTTAGCGCAACAGTAGATATAAATTATGTGGTACTGTATTTGTTATAGTAGACCCATACATTTTGGAAAATCAACGATTTCACTGTCCATACTACTTATTGAACATTACTAATTTCTGAACACTTTTCATTATATTGCGGCGAAGCAATAAACACTAAACTCTTTTGGTTCTACATTTACTCTTACACTTTTGGCGAATATTATAAGGATTGAAATAATCATACATACTTTATAAATCTTTGGATTCCAACATTTACATTTATACTTAGCAAACTCTATGAACTCACCAACTTTAATGTTGACACTTTTAAGCATGTTTTTCTCAGGTGAATTAGATGCTTGGATTATTTGATGTGCATTGGAGTCTTTACATTCAAGTTTTTCATGGTGATGCAATTATGGGACAACTATTATTTTAATTTCAGAAAATTAACGAGATTGTTTTACAAACGACACATTTAGAAGGTCCGATCCTCTTGTATCTTGTGTTTGTTGTATTAGAAGTACAATCTCCCCCTGACATCTTTCCCCCTGCGACACCATTTTTTGGGGTGTGGTTTACAGATTGGTATCAGAGCCAAGGTTATAGAGAACTAGGTTGCATATTTTACCCTAGACTATAACCGTTTTCACAAACATTGCATCACATCAAACATTTTCAAAGTGCATACACGTTACTTGCTTATGTGCTTACATTACGTGCTGCATTAAGTGTTTACGTGACATACATATATTTAATATATATGCTTACTTCTTTTGCGTATATCGCACATTTATTTATATAATAGTTATTTGTATAAAAATACCAGAGCATTTATTAAGACATAGTGATTGCACAATGTCACAATTATACTCAGGACATTGTGAGTTATACAATGGTCTCATCTTACTTCTTAGACATTGTGAGTTGCACAACGGTCTCATTTCGTTCTCAGACATTGTGAGTTAAACAATGGTCTCTAAGGATATTATTTTTCTTCATAGCTTTATACTATATTGTATTACACGGAGACCGTCATAATTTTGTTTACATGGAATTATGTATGAATCTAAGTATTGCAAGTCTTGTATGGGCGGGACTTGTAATATGAAGATTGATATGATAATTGCTATGTTAACAAAGCCCCGTCAACAGTTCTTTTACATAGAATATGTATGAATTTAAGTATTACAAGTCTTGTATGGGCGGGACTTGTAATAGGAAGATTGATATGATAATCGCTATGCTGATTCGTTTATAGAGATCTTCACCTTATTTACTCTAGCCGAGTACTCATTAACTATCTTGAACTCTATGTCGATCTTCCCTGATTGTTTTACTCCCCGTCTCTGAAGACGAGTTTTAAATACTCGTTCCATACTCATTAGAGCATCGGCATCAATATGTCATTCACCACCTTGAAACCTTTGTGTGTACGCTGTTTGCATCAGAAATAATTAAGTACGGTGATTTATAATTTCTTTATTTAACTGAAGAGGCGTCCCAATCCTTTTAAATAAACAGATTATAAATCATCCTACTTAATAATTTCTGATGCAACACGCGTACACACAAAGTTTTCAAAGTGGTGAATGACATAACGATGCCGATGCTCTAATATATTGGAACCGAAAGTATTTAAAACTCGTCTTCGGAGACGGGGAGTAAAACAATCAGGGAAGATCGACATAGTGTTCAAGATAGTTAATGAGTACTCGGCTAGAGTAAATAAGGTGAAGATCTCTATGAACGAATCAGTATAGCGATTATACAAAATCCCAATCTTCCTATTACAAGTCCCGCCCATACAAGACTTGTAATACTTAGATTCAACATAAATCCTATGTAAACAGTGTAAACAGAACTGTGACGGGCTTTGTTAACATAGCAATTATCATATCAATCCTCGTATTACAAGTCCCGCCCATACAAGACTTGTAATCCTTAAATTGATACATAATTCCATGTAAAAAAATAATTATGACGGCCTCCGTGTAATACAATATAGTTTAAAGCTATGAAGGAAAATAATATCCTTAAAGACCATTGTTTAACTTACAATGTCTGAGAACGAAATGAGACCATTGTGCAACTCACAATGTCTGACGAGTAGAATGAGACCATTGTGCAACCCACAATGTCTTAAAAATATTCTGGTATTTATATAATAACTCTTATATAAATAAGCGTACGATATACGCGAAAAGAATGCAAGCATATATATTATATATATATATATGTATGTCACGTAAGCACTTAACGTAACAAGTAATGTAAGCACATAAGCAAGTAGCGTTGTGATGCAATGTTTGTGAAAACGGTTATAGTCTAGGGTAAAATATGCAACCTAGTTCTCTATAACCAGTGCTCTGATACCAATCTGTAACACCCCCAAAAATACAACAACGCAGCGGAATACCACTTTGGGGAGTTACTTCATAATACACAGCGCTAGATACAAGAGAACGACCTCTAAATGTGTCGTTTGTAAAACAATCTCGTTGATTTTCTGAAATCAAAATAATAGTTGTCCCGTTAGCCCTCAAATATACATAGCCTGATCACCTATGTATAATTCAGGAAGGACTATGCCATGCTGAGAGTAGTCACCATGTAACATTTGTCAATAAATCCATTTTTACTTACATCCTTGAAAAAAAAAAGTTTTGTGTGCGTATTCGTAAAACGCGTTTACTTTGGGAAATCGAATTAGTAACCATAGCAACTAAGCAGACCTTTACTCCCTCTTACTTTAAAGTTGAACATGTCTTATACCAAATCACTAAGCTCGAAAAGCCGAGACACATCACTAGTCGACCTAGGACAATTCGCTATCAAATTTGCTCGCCATTAGAGAATTTACTAAATCATCCATTCAACATCAACCTAATGCCCATATAACTTGGTAGTTTCAACGTCATAATTGGTATGGATTGGTTGTCAAAATATCATGCCATGATAGCTTATGCCGAGAAGATCGTTCGTATTCCATGGGGAAATGAAACATTAATTGTTCATAGTGACGGAAGCGACAACGGACACGGGTCCCGATTAAACATCATCTCGTGTACCAAAACAAACAGTTGGGTCCATTGCCCCACCCCCCCCCCCCCCCCCCCCCCCCCCCCACCCCCCCCCCCACCCCCCCGGGGGCCACTTGCTAAAAGGTGCCATGTCTTTTTGGCTACATAGTACCATAAAGGAGAACGAAGACATTCAAAGGGAGGAAGAGACTTGAAGCATACTCAATCATTCGAGATTTTCTCGAAGTAATTCCCGAGGACTTGCCGGGTATTCCACCAGCCCGACAAGTGAAATTTCGAATCGATTTGATACCTGGTGCTGCACCTATGTAGCACGGGCGCCTTATCAATTAGCACCGTCCGAGATGAAAGAATTGTCGAATCAACTGAAGGAAATTTCCAACAAGGGCTTCATAAGACCCAATTCCTCACCTTGAGGAGCTCCGGTCTTGTTATCGAAAAGAAGGACGGATCATTTCGAATGTGCATCGACTATTGAGAATTAAACAAGCCGACGGTAAAGAATCGTTATCCACTCCCAAGGATCGACGATTAATTTGATCAACTACAAGGATCCAGTGTTTATTCTAAGTTAGACTTGCGATCAGGTTATCATCAGCTTCGAGTACATGAAGAGGATATTCCAAAGACGGCATTCAGAACTCGGTATGGTCATTACGAGTTCCAAGTTACGCCATTTGGTTTTATGACGTACGCACGGCGGTCTTTTTGGATTCTCATTGAATGGGTGTGGGAAACCATATTTAGTTAAGTTTGTGATTCGTATTTATTTGACGTTATATTAAGAAAAAGAAAGAAATGAAGAACATCTTAGTTTTATAAATATTCTTGGAATTACTTAAGGAAAGAAGTATGTATCTAAATTCTCTAAATGTGAATTTTGGATTCCCAAGGTACAATTTCTCGGCCACGTGATTGACAGTCAAGGCATTCATGTGGATCCCGCCAAGATCAAATCCATAAAAGATTGGGCATCTTCTAAGACTCCAACGAAGATACGTCAATCTTTAGGTCTTGCTGGATACTACCGAAGATTCATTGAAAGATTTTCAAAAATCGCTAAGCCAATGACCAAACTCACTCAGAAGAAAGTCGCCTTTGAATGGGGTGACAAGCAAGGAGCAGCTTTCCAGACATTGAAAAATAAGTTGTGTAGCGCACCTATCTTAGCTCTCCCTCAAGGAGCTGAGAACTTCATTGTTTATTGCGATGCGTCGCATAAAGGATTGGGTGCGGTATTGATGCAAAACGAGAAGGTGATTGCTTACGCATCACGACAGTTGAAGATTCATGAGAAGAATTATACTACTCATGATTTGGAATTTGGTGCAGTGGTGTTTACTCTAAAGATTTGGAGGCACTACTTGTATGGGACCAAGTGTACGGCGTTCACAGATCATAAGAGTCTACAACACATACTTGACCAAAAGGAGTTGAATATGAGGCAACGTCGTTGGTTAGAGTTGCTCAACGATTATGATTGTGAGATTCGTTATCACCCGGGAAAAGCGATTGTTGTTGATGATGCTTGAGCTGAAAGAGCGAATTAAAACATTAAGAGTTGAGTCTTAGTGATGACTATTGGTTTGGATCTTCCCAAACAAATCTTGAATGCTCAGACCGAAGCACAAAAACCAGAGAATCTTAAGAACGAAGATGTAGGAGGTATGATCAGGAAGGATATACCAAAGGAAAAGTTGGAACCCCGCACCGACGGAACCCTATGCTTAAACAGCAGGAGTTGGTTGCCAGGTTATGGTGACTTGAGGATTGTGATCATGCACGAGTCCCACAAATCAAAATACTCCATCCATCCGGGTTCTGACAAGATGTACCAAGACATGAAAAAGCTATATTGGTGGCCCAATATGAAAGCCGACATCTTTTTTTACTTATTTGGTTTGAAAACGAAAAAGATATATATTAATTAATAGTTAACGTATCAAAAACGAACCACTAAATCATGTTTTCACAACTCGGACTCTAAAGCAATTTGATGTAAAACGACATTCCTGACAACTTTTTAGTTTTGATCGAGATCCGAAAATAGTCAGGAGGTGACTGAAATGTCCTCGCAAAAATTTTGAGCACAACGCGTGCCGACCCAAAATAATTAAATTTATATTTAATTATCATAATTTATTAAATAAAAATATTTAATAAATTAATTATATTGTTAATCGAAAACGTTTGTTAAAAACGCAGTTATTAAAGTTAAAATTCATTTTTACGGACAACTTTGTCGAAAATATACAAAATAAATAATAAACGTTTTAAATAAATTTTATAAAACGTTTACGAAAAGTAGTCGAGTGAATACTCATTTTTATCAGAAAAATGATTTGGAAAACAATGGCGCAAGTTTCGAGAGTTGAATCGTCCGTTAAGTCTTTCAAACGAGTCCCGAACCGATGCGTATCGAAACTATACTAAAAAGTTACACAAATAACCCTAAACTATTATAACTTATCACTTTTCTTTATAACTTTTTATATATATATAAAAAGTTATTCATTTTTTCATTATTACATATAAAACACACACACTCATCTTCTTCCTCTCTCCCTCCCCTCCCATGTCCGGCCACCGCCGCCGGCCACCATCTCCGGCCGCCGGAATAACTTTCCGGCGAGTTTTCCGGCCAACCTCAAAGATACTCCTCTTCACCGGATCTAACCGATCCACTATACCACGCGCCTCCACCGCCATTTTCACCACAGCCGCCACACACCACCCCACTGCCAACACCACCGCCGACACCACACCGCCATCATCATCATTATCAAAACCCCACCACCATTATCAACTCGTCACCACCATCCCACCACCCACGCCACCACCGCAGCCACCATAAGGGTGCGTTCGGTGTTGTTTTTGGCCCAAGAGGGGTGCGTGTGGGTTGGGTTTGGCACCAAGAGGGTGCGTGTGGTTCGTTGCACCAGCAAGGGTACGTTTGTCTATATGATAAAACGGCCACCAGGGCGTTAGGGACACGAGGGTGGGTTCGGGTTGAGCTTAACAGCCGAGGGTTTCGTTTGGTTTTGTTATTATACTTAGGGGCTGCGTTTGGTTGTCGACAGCACCGCGAGGGGTGCGTTTTGTTTCGGGTTAGACCCACATAGGGTGCGTTTGGCTTATCAGCCACCACCAACGAGGCGTTGGTTTGTGTTATAACATAGGCATAGGGTGCGTTTGTTTGATGAAACCACGCACAAGGGTGCGTTTGGATGGCTGTAAACAGCCATAGGGCGCGTTTGGTTGGCTGTAAACAGCCATAGGGCGCGTTTGGTTTGCGGGATAACACCCAAAAGGGGTGTTTGGTTGTGCAGTTAACAATAAGGGTGCGTTTGGTTTGGGCAGAAGCACCCAAGGGGTGCGTTTGGTTAACAGCGGGGGTGTTTGGGGTAACAAAGAAACCAATAAGGATGCGTTTGGTTTAGCAGCAGCACCGCATGGGGTGCGTTTGGCGTAACAGAAAACTGTAAAGGGGCGTTTGGTTTGACAGCTGCACCGCAAAGGGTGCGTTTGGTATAACAAAATTTTAATAATCGATAAATAAAAATTATCGCGAGATTTATAAATAATAAACCGGATATATATATTGGTGGTTTAAAATGGTTAAATAAATGTGTCATGTATTAATTAATCTTGCCTAATCATATATATTGAACACATGAGTAAATTTCAACATGTATTATTTGAAAAAGGGTTAAGTTATATAATTTCAAGATTTTTAATTCGTAATATATCAATAACCGGATAAACAAACGGAAACTATACTTTTACAAATGGGATAAATATTCTAGCAACCCATCGAGGAAACAATGTATTAAATTATAAAATAATCTTATATTTTATAATTAGCAACTAGAAAATAACATCATAACTATTGTAAGAGTTTTAAAAACGTCGTTTAACATAATTTGCAGATTTAAAACGTGTGTTCATTTTTATAAAGAAACTTTCCATTAAATCATTTGGGGATATCTAGGAACGTGTCGAATTATTTAGTTTCCTTAATTTTTATTATTTTTCTTATATAATACTTGGAAAATATTATATAATTAAACCATTTTAGTTTAAGTGTCATCTTTTAGGGAACACACATGCTGTGTATCATATACGCTTCGAGTTATCTTTTGGGTGGGTATCTTAATATATAATTTACGATAGGAATTATATATTTGGTCATTTATCATTATGTAATATATACGGAATATATTACACACCTTGCGTTACTTTTTGACTTATTTATTTAAACAACCACCAAACTATTACAACTTTAAATCTAAATCTTTTATCAACGTGTCACGTTGACGTGCTCATTCATCGGAAAACCAAGTACATCATCCTAGGCTAGTAGGATATAACCGTTAAGATAAACCGTAACTTCCTGGTCGAGCCGTTCCAGTTTCCCTTTCGTCCTGTACTCAATGTGTACATTCCCGCCAATCGTTCTTCATCATCGATGTGAGTTTATAGCCCCTCTTTCACTTGTTTTACATTTACTTTACAAATCTCGGGAGAGAATACATGCTCAATACAACTTGTTTACATATTCGTTTACAATATCTTTTACATACTATTCTACACACTTGGTTTACATACTTGATTTTGCAATTCATTACAAACACAATTACATGGTTGATTACAAACTTGGTTTCATACTTTGTCACATACTCATTTGCATACACGTTTACAAAATTGTCTGCATACTCATTACGAACTCAATTACTTGATTTATATCACACTCTTTTCTACTTATGGATTTAAGTACTCAAAGCTATTTACGAATACAATGGTTAATTTTTATTGGACACAAGTGTTTTCGGTTATCATCTCCTGTTTACATGTGCCTAAGTAACATAACCCACCATTGCCCATTATCATGAACTGTTAAATTCTTGACCGGAGGACCGGTTGAGGAAGCGCGAGTGTATAAATAGATCTATTTGGGATTGACATCCCTGTTCGGGTGAGTAGCTCTCACTAGTTTCGACTGTACTGAAACAACGAATGCATACATGTCGGAACAATTTGGATGTTTACGGGTTTGAACATCTACACGGGCACATTTTGTGCATTAAATTGCATACATATATGTCGAGCTTCAGTGTCATGAGCTTAGCGCAACAGTAGATATTATTTATGTGGTACTGTATTTGTTATAGTAGACCCATACATTTTGGAAAATCAACGATCTCACTGTCCATACTACTTATTGAACATTACTAATTTCTGAACACTTTTCATTATATTGCGGCGAAGCAATAAACACTAAACTCTTTTGGTTCTACATTTACTCTTACACTTTTGGCGATTATTATAAGGATTGAAATGGTCATGCATACTTTATAAATCTTTGGATTCCAACATTTACATTTATACTTACAAAACTCTATGAACTCACCAACTTTAATGTTGACACTTTTAAGCATGTTTTTCTCAGGTGAATTAGATGCTTGGCTTACTTGATATGCATTGGAGTCTACTACATTCAAATGATCAAATCTCGTTGTATTGTTTTCAAGCTTTTCATTGTGATGCAATTATGGGACAAATGTTATATCAATTTCAAGAAAATCAACGAGATTACTTTTCAAACGACACATTTAGAGGTCGTTCTCTTGTATCTTGTGCTATTGTATTATGAAGTAACGCCCCCTGACATATTTCCGATGCGACACATTTTTGGGGGTGTTACAGATTGGTATCAGAGCCAAGGTTATAGAGAACTAGGTTGCATATTTTATCCTAGACTATAACCGTTTTCACAAACATTGCATTACATCAAACATTTTCAAAGTGCATACACGTTACTTGCTTATGTGCTTACATTACGTGCTGCATTAAGTGCTTATGTGACATACATATATGTAATATATATGCTTATATCTTTTGCGTATATCGCACGTTATTTATATAAATACCAGAACATCTTCTTAGACATTGTGAGGTGCACAATGGTCTCATTTATACCTTAGACATTGTAAGTTACACAATGGTCTCATCTTACTTCTTAGACATTGTGAGTTGCACAATGGTCTCATTTCGTTCTCAGACATTGTGAGTTAAACAATGGTCTCTAAGAATATTATTTTCTTCATAACCCTATACAATATCGTATTATACGAAGACCGTTAAAAATTTTGTTTACATGGAATTATGTATAAATCTAAGTATTACAAGTCTTGTATGGGCGGGACTTGTAATATAAGGATTGATATGATAATTGCTATGCTGACTCGTTCATAATGATCTTTACCTTATTTACTCTAACCGAGTACTCATTAACTGTCTTGAACTCTATGACGATTTCCCCTGATTGTTTCGCTCTCCGTCTCCGAAGACGAGTTTTAAACACTCGCCCCATACTCATTAGAGCACCTGCATCGTCATGTCATCTACCCCCTTGGAAGCTTTGTGTGTACGCGTGTTGCATCAGAAATTATTAAGTAGGATGATTTATAATCTCTTTATTTAAAAGGATTGGGACGCCTCTTCAGTTAAATAAAGAAATTGTAAATCACCGAACCATAAGTTTATCAATTCATTATTTACATAAATTGGGACGCTTCTTTATGCAAATAATAAATTATAAATGAGTGGGCTTAATGGTATCCAATATGACACGAGTATGAACTCGAACCCGCTAATCACCAGAATCCGTTAAAAAGGTTTGGAAGCACAATAGTGTCTTACCACTCCTCAGAATCTTAAGGCCCCGCTTGGAATTACCTTATCTCATTCCTAAGTTATTACTTGTGCTGTTACAAATCCTTAAGATCATGAACTGTTCGTGGAACTAACAGACTTGTTACACACTTGAGCTAATGGAGTTGATTCATCTTCGAACTAACGACTAAGTACCATATTCCGCCATCCATCGCATAAGAACTGATTCTGGGGATACTGTTTCTCGAAATGTCCTCATTCTCGGCATCCCATCACCATTTGTTATAGTTATTGACGATATGGTCGCTGCTGTTGGGTCCTGGAGCGGTCCC
>BQNB010012405.1:16036-79241 GCA_026074375.1 Tanacetum coccineum
GATCCCACATGTGAACCATGAGTTATCTACTACCTTTATCTCCTCATTCTCTGTCACTTCATTAGTCGCTCACGAAGATTCTGTTGTGCCTAGTTCTGATTTGTGAACTTGTATCAGAAAATGACCCTCTCAAGACACAAACCCATTTTCTCAATTACGCGTTTCAATTCATTGTTTAATACACACTTTAGTTTCTAACCTTACGCTAAACCCAAACAGTAGGATATATTTTAGTTTGTCCAAAAATGGAAAACCAAGTTGTCGGTTTAAGGATTGAGGTAAAATGTTGTGCACGCCTCTAAATAGTGTTATTACTTCATATAATACTCACTTTGTTGAGTTTATCTAAAAACTGATGATATTATATGTTTTGAATTTCAAAAACTTACGACTAATTAGTATTAACAATCCTCTTTTAGTAATGAAAATGCTTTTGGTCGTTTTCACATTGGTCTATTCGAAACACCAATCTCTTTTGTTCACATCAAAATAATTAAACCACAATTAATTAAATACTTAAAAAAGATGTGATTGTGATGAGACTTACTATTGGTGACCCGAGTGAGCCCTTTTTTGTAACCCGATTCTTGCTATTTTTTTCAACAAATTTAAGTCACAAAAACGCTTTTACGCCATGGCTTATCAATCCGAGTCTATGGCTTATTTAAGTGCATAAGCTCATATGCCCAGAAAATGAGCCTATGAGCTTTCCAAATTTTAAGTTTAAATAAGCACATAAGCAGGAAAATGAGCTAATCCAAACATCTTCAAATCAAGTCTTATAAATAAGCCCCATAATCTCAATTAAACAACCCAATTTAGCACAAAAAGCTATGCACTACCAGCTTAAACAAAAAAAAAACACAAAATTTATTTATAAAAAGCCTCAATGCTTACCTCCGAAACTCATATGTAACATACAAAGACCACAAACAAATATCAGTTCTGCAGAAACGCCACCTATCCCGCCTGAACTTCACACTCATAACAACTTTTCCTATAATAAATAGAACACTCAAATAATTTCAAACATCAAATTAAACAACGAAAAACAAAACCCCTAATAAAAACAACTAAATAACCTAATAAAAACAAAAAGCACACAATCTTTTTTTATATAAATCTAAATTTATACACATAAATTAGGTTAAGAAAACACACCTGATGATTTTTCAAATGTCATAGGATTGCATGAACCCATCTCACAACACAAATCAAACAAAACCCGTATCAAAATCAATTGGTTAAATTAGGCAAAAGATTGAAGAAGATGTGTATATGTTTATGTGTTTGAAGAGGATTAAGCCAAAAGATGAGATGAAAAAAAAAGTGGGGCGGTGGATGGAAGAGAGATGAAAGTGGAGAAGATGTAAACACGTACCCAAATACATGTATGGGTTCTTTTAATTAATCAGCGGGTCGAATAGTGGGTCGGGCCGGGCTAGTTGACATTAATGCATTTACCCTCCTCGGGACAACAATCTGAGGCTTTAATATATGTGTATAATTTCAAGTTACTCCGGTAATCCCCCCATCACCCAAAACACAAACTTACAAACTTTCCCCCCATTTCTCTCACAAACCCCATTTCCACCTTTTAAAATCTTCAATCTCATTCTCACCACACCAACAAAATGCACTTAAAAACCCAATACTCATCACTCCTTAAACTACACAAACCATCATTCCCATTAATCATAAACACAACCATAAACCCTAACCTCAAAAACACACATTTACAAGAAACTGATGTAATACACAAATTAAAAAACGAACACAACATAACATTAGCATTACATTACTTTAAATCGATATCGAACACGAATAGTTTCAAACACACATCTTTAACATATACAACACTTATAAAAAAACTAACGTATGTTAATGACATAGATAGTGTGCAATACTTAATGCAACAAATGAAAATGGATGGTGTAAAATGTAGTGAGGATTTGTTTATAAATGTGATTAGTTGTTATAGGAGATTGGGGTTGGGGGAACAAGCGTTAAAGACGTTTTATCGTTTACGCGATTTTGGATGTGAGCCGAGTGTTGCGATTTATAATTGTGTGTTGGATTGTTTGTTGAGTGAGAATAGGTTTAGTATGATTAGTCCGATTTATGCGAATATGAAAAAGGATGGGATGGAACCGGATAAGTGGACTTATAATATTTTGTTAAAGGCCTTGTGTAGGAATGGGCGAGTTGATGGTGCGCGTAAGGTGCTTGATGAAATGTCGAAGAGAGGGTGTGTGCCGGATGAAGTGAGTTATACCACGATTGTGAGTGAGTTGTGTGGGAGTGGGAGGGTTAAGGAAGCGAAGGAGGTTGTTGGAGGTGTTTTTGGGGGTTTTAAAATGGTGTCGGTTTGGAATGCTTTGGTTTTGGGTGTGTGCAAGGAGGGTGATTTGAATGAGGCGTTTAGGCTGATGGAGAAGATGGTGGGAGAGGGAGTTGGGCTGACTGTGATTACTTTTACGACGGTTATGAATAGTTTAGCGGATGTTGGTGAAGTTGGGATTGCGTTAGCTGTTTTGGCGAAGATGTTGCTGAGAGGATGTAGCCCGAATGTGTTTACTTTTACTTCTTTGATTAAAGGGTTTTGTTTGAAAGGGAAAATGGAACAAGCCTATGAAGTTTATGGTAAAATGACCCGAGAGGGTGTTTCGCCAAATGTTGTTACTTACAACACCATGGTAAACGGGTTTTGTTCCAATGGGGATATGCGTAAAGCTGCGTCTTTATGTCTTGAAATGGAAAAATGTTCTTGCCCTCCGAATGTAACAACTTATGGGACCTTGATCAATGGCTATGCGAAGTCGGGGGACTTTGAAGGTGCATTTGAGACATGGAATAAGATGATAACACAAGGCTGCCACCCCAATGTTGTGGTGTATACATCTATGATCGATGTTCTTTCTCGTAATCTAATGTTTGAGGAAGCCTATGACCTAATCGACAACATGAACTGTCCGCCAAATGCAGCAACGTTCAATGCACTAATTAAAGGTCTTTGTGCGAATGGGAAAGTTGGTTCAGCAATGAAGTTATTCTATAGAATGGGAAACTTGGCTAATTTGACAACATATAACGAGCTTTTAATGGGGTTTTCAAAAGTCAATGACTTTAAAGCTGCGTTTGATGTCATACTCGAGATGGAAGAAAGTGGGATCGGGCTTAACTTGGCCACATACAACACGATTATTAACATATATTGTAATAACAATATGGTGAATGAAGGTTTTAAGGTTATGGCAAAGATGATAGTGAAAGGGGTGAAACCGGATGTGATCACTTTCAACATAATGATCAACGGGTGTTGCAAGTGTGGTAAAGTTGACCTTGCGGGTAAACTTTTGGAGGTTATGGGCCGAGGGGGTCTGCGTGCTGATCTTGTTACTTACACAAGTCTTGTTTATGGGACGTGTGAGTCAGGTAGCGTGGAAAAAGGGGAGGAATGGGTTCATAAAATGGTGAATGATGGGGTTAATCCAGACAAAGGGATATGGAGTGTTTTGGTTAGGTGTTTAATGAGTAAGATTGGGCATGTTGGTGCTATAGATTTGGTTGATAGCATATTAGTTAGTTAAAAACATGAAAGTTAGACAGCAAACGATGTGTAAGCAAGCTTTGAGTTCGGATGGGAATGATGGTGATGATGAAAACGAAGAGGAGTGACTCAAATAATCTATCAACATGAGTAAAATTTATTAACAGGTGATTTCATACAGAAATAACAGTTCAATTTTAGTTCGTTGACCTGTATATTGATAATCCTGTTTTACTGAATTCAATTTTGACTGTTTTTTACTGTCTAAAGTTTGAAAATCTGATGTTATCTGGAATTTAAAGAGTTCCAAGTTGTACTGTAATAGTTCCCAAGCTCCGATTTCTAGTGATCATATTCTCACAGTCTCACCTTTCAACCTTGTGGCACTCGGCTTGTTGGTCAAAAGATATTATCATCTTTTGTGTTTGTACTTGTGTTTTGACAAGTATTATATGAAGGGTTCAAGTGTGACTTTAATTATATTGTATCTAGCCCCCTCCAGGAGTAATGAACCTGGGTAACATACATAAGCTGATGATTTGCTTGTGTTTTCTGATATATGTGTTGCTTTTTAATGTTCTTGTGTAAATTTTCGATAAAGATTGTACAAATTTTTGAGTCAGTGCGAAGGAAATTGAATTTTCTACCACTGATCTTGTTACTAAAGTAGACATAATAGACACTATCTCTTTTCATGATTACTATTTTTAATGTTCAATGATAAAAAATTGATTTACTCAGGTTAAAAAACTTGGGACGTAACAAACATTTCCTGTATCAAAATAGAAAAAAAATAATTTGTTTCCTGTGATGGTAACAATTGTGGTAGACAAACCATTAGGTTTTCTTGAAATGTTTATGTTTTACGGCGTTGCTTCATATTTATTGGTCAAACTGATACCCTGTTTCTAATAACATCTCTCACTTTTTCTTTTTACAAATTGATGTCTCGAAAAATCAAGTTATACTTGGTCTTTTTTGTGTTATATTTTGCTTTTGTTTAGTGTTCCTCACTATGTGATTAATGCTTGCAAACAGGAGGACCCACCAACTGAATTGGTTTGACTGGTGGCAAACCCTGTAGCCGAGGAACATGCTAGTGATTTTGAACCAAAAGAGAATGGTGTTGATGAGAATGCTGAGACCGAAGACGAAGATGATGATGGTGGAAGGTGGAGAACCCACCCAAGAGAAGAGATCCAACACAGGTCTCTGTCTTTCTCTTTTTCAATATCCAGCATAATATTTTGTCTACATACCTGCAAGTTACAGATAGAAGGAATGTTTTCTTTACTCTTCTGTGTAATTTTCATGGTGCTTTTGGGTAGTCTCACTATGGGTTATTGTTTGGTCGATAAATAAGCTACTGAAAATCTAGGTCTTGTACTAGCTTGAACATTTATAACTGATTTGTACTCCTGTTATATAGGTTGAAATTTCTGATTTTTTATCTGTACTCTTAAATTTATTTGGTTGCTTATGTTTCCTATAACCATGTATTATCATTTCATCCTTGGCTTCTGGTTATGTGTTATGTTTGTTATTACATTGTATATTTTACATTTCAATAAACTTTTGTTTCTTCTTTTGTTTGTGTTATCCTACCTAAAACTACTTGGAAATTGCCCTCGTTAGGCCAAATCATTTCTCAATTTAGGAAGGCTAGGTATTCAGAGTAATAAATAGACAAAAGAGATCATGGCCATATAAGTATATAACCTAAACAACTCAGGAATAGACATGATAGAATTTCATTTCATATATAGATTGCACAAGAATACAATTTGATAATGCATCTTATTTGCATAGATTTAGGCCTAATGAGAAAAATGAGTCATCTATACACTCATTTTAGACTCTTGATGTAAACAAAGCCACAAAGGTATAGTAATTTTCTGATCAAGGGATATAGCCACCATGACCACCACCTTCACCAGCACCACTACCGCTACCACCTCCATATCCACCCTCATGCCCACCGACACCACCGCCACCTCCGCCTCCAGAACCACCACCACCTCCAGCTCCACCACCTCCGGCACCATGTGACCCACCAGCACCTGCTCCCGCTCCACCTCCAGCACCATATCCACTTCCACCAGCCCCTCCCGCACCATATCCACTTCCACCAGCCCCTCCCGCACCAGCTCCTCCTCCACCGCCACCTCCAGCTCCACCACCTCCGGCACCATGTGACCCACCAGCACCTGCTCCCGCTCCACCTCCAGCACCATATCCACTTCCACCAGCCCCTCCCGCACCATATCCACTTCCACCAGTCCCTCCCGCACCAGATCCTCCTCCACCACCACCACCGTGTCCACCTCCACCACCAGCTCCTCCAGCAACACCATATCCAGCACCGCTTCCAGCTCCCTCCCCACCACCATAACCACCACCATGTGCACCTCCTCCTCCTCCACTTCCACCTCCACCACCTCCTCCGCTACCACCACCTCCTCCTCCTGCAATTCCACCACCATACCCCGCTCCACCACCTTCACCGGCTCCACTACCCGATCCATATCCCTCATAACCACCTCCTCCTCCTCCACCACTACCACCTCCACCACCACCGCCACCAGCTAAACCACTTCCGTAACCGCCATGAGTGTAGCTCTCTTCGAGTGTGAAGAGAGCTCTTGATGCAACACAAATGCTTAAACCCAATAACACCAAGAAAACCACACTCGGAAGTTTGTGAATAGCCATTGAATTGAGTTTCGAGATGATGAAAGTGATTAAGTTGTTTGATATATTTGCATGGAAATGCATGGTATTTATAGGCATTTGGGATATGCAAAAGCTTATCCTGTGGCTTATGTGGCCCAGTCCATTTGTAGGTTTTGTTTATAATGACTTAATTAGTGGGTTCTTTTTGCTGTTTCCCACACTTGATCCTTTTATGTTTTCCGTAAATATCCCAATTCTGTGTCTCTAGTTTGAGTGCCCCAGGCCCCAGCAATAAGGAGGGCAATTAAGCAAAATATAGCGCAAGTCTGATGATACTTGAATTTATGCCCCATTCTTTCCTTGCTCCAGAGATATAATCATTGATACACCTAGTCACCTACCACAATTCTATTTGGTTTCTGCCAACTGTACTTTGTATGCTTCGTTGGCGGAGGTGTTCACGATGACACCTCACCATTGGTTTGCATACCCAATTCTATTTGGTTTCTATTAACTGTGCTTTGTATGCTTCAATCTTGGATTGCGTCTATGTCATTATTAATAGATGATAAGATTTCACAAACTTATGTAAAGCCAACATACGCCATTACTGTAAATCTTATTTGCTTACTGTTAAGTTGCGTATTCTATCCTTAGTTTGAAGAATGTAGTGATCTATAGAGGCTACAATCAGTAAAAGACCCAGTGATGTACTGATTATTTGCGTGTTTCAAATTTTTGGCAAATGTGCCCCATGATGTACCTAATCACCTTCCAACCTAGTATGGTTTTAAAACAATGTATTCTGCTTAGTTACAATTTTAAATGATTAATGGAGTCGATAAACCGATTAACACTTGCAAGAACCCAAAATTTGCACCTGTTGAAGATAACTTTTTGTAAGTTCAGAAAGAAGAAACAAAACCCAAATTGAAAACTGATGTTCTATTAATTTCCGTTTTACAGTTTAACGATTCAAGATTTCACCCACTTAACTAGACTCATATCGTTCTTTTATTCGTTATGTAAATGTAATATAGTGGTGTATGATGACATCATAATGCTCTTTATGATACGGACACATCCATTTGAGGCAGTCATTAGATATTAAATATTTGGTGCAACCAACAAAGAAGTGGATTAGGGGAAGTCGATTCTTGCTTTACTATATATATTATGCAAGCAAATAATCTAATTTATGTTTAGTACTATTTAGATGATGCTCTTCTAATCTAGACGATCCAATGCTTCATCATGTGTAGTTAACTTGGATCCTTCATTCATTTTCACCTATAACCTTCTGTACACGTTGTCATCCTTATTACCAAGCTCAGCTTTGCCAAGCCTTTTAGGACTCATTGAGTCTAATGCTTCGAGCTAATCATCTAGGCACCCAAATACACAATCATAAGTGTACATGATCCCTCACTTAAGGCCTACATCTTTTTATCTTATATGACTTGAAAATTCACATTATGAAGACAAGTTTCTGATAAACTAGTAATAAACCAAAAGTGATGCAATTTTCAAACTCTCCCACTCATCTATATGCTGTAAAGCATTGGTGACTGGTTATTTTAGTGTCATATCGTTTTCATGTCTGAAAATAGAAATATAATAGGTATCAAACTTGTACAGTTTTTGAATGGCAAACCTTCTTAGTCTGCACACTACAATAGTGTCCCATTAGAGAAAATGAGGGCTCTACCACCATCCGCAATCAATAACAAATATAGAGGCTATTGTGTGGCCTTGTGGCTGATCACATGGAAATGAACCAATCCTAGTGGACCATTTGTTATCCCTTTGTTATTTCATTCAGTGCCATCATCATGCCACTTTATAAGATTCAACGGTATACACCGACGTAGGGGGGTTCGGGACACCCATGAATTTTTGTAGCGTAGTGATAATTTTGTTAAAAAACCTCAATTTTTTAAATGCGGTCCCTAAAAATTGTGTTTAAATGTTGTCTTGGTTCTATCTATGACGATATGTTAGTATGTGGTATGTAACACATTATAGTTCATATGGACGTGTTTTTACACCCTTATGTTGATCCTTGTACTTTAACTAACAGGGGTATATAAATTTTTTTTAATAAGTCGTTGCACGGTTCAAGCACTTTACACCTAATGAAGTCATTTCTTCAGGTTTATATGATATTAAGCGTCCTTAAACGGTTCCTAAGAATGATGGATTGATACGAAAATGTCAGGCCTACCGGCCGGGTCTCTGACTAGTCTGGGCCCTTATCCAACCGTTAAGCTGTCCCAAAATGAAAAAAAAGGACTAGCAGGGGATTATCAGGACTGTCTTATAAGCATGGTTCTAAAAGGCGCGCAAAGGCCTCGCAAAGGCCACGCAAAGGCGCGAGGCGTGACCTTCACGCCACGCAATAGACTAAGGCTTGGGCTTAAGGCTTAACGTGAGATGAGGAGTGAAAAAACGTGATAAGACGCGATAAAACGTGATGCGTAGAGGCTTTTTTGAATTCAAGTTTGATAAAAATCGTATTTTTATATAGAAATGAAAAAGATTACATGCATAGATAGTTTCTTGACTTTATTCCTTATGTATGACACTTTTTGTAATCTCAATATATTTGTAATATGATATAAATATATAAATTTATAAATATTTTCATATTTTGTGCCGCCTTAAGTCACGCCTTAAAAACGCCATGACTCGCTATAGCTCGCAAAGGCGTGAGGCTTGGCATGCCGCCACGCCACGCCTCACGCTATTTATAACCTTGCTTATAAGTAGCCTCTGAGGATTGGTTAGAGCCGTGTAATGAAACTAACAAGAAAGATGGTACCCGCGCGTTCTGGCGGGAGCAGTTTGTTTTTCAAGTGACGCTATATTATGCTTGCTTATAGGTTTAGAGTGTTTGTTTTTGTTGCATTATTTACAATTCAAAATTTTTTGTTATATAAAATAGTCTTCAATAGCAAAAAATGATAGTTATTTATATAACTCAAACTTTCATAGAATTATACATCTTTGACCCATGTCGTTTATTTTAAAGTTATTTAGTTTATTGGTGTGTTTTGAAAGTTTTAGTTTTAATATATAGAAATATTATATATATATTAAAAATAATATATATAAAATATATATATATAAATATATATATATAAATATATATATATATTTTAGTGCATGTAATATGCTCAAACGAATTTCACAATCTTTCAAAATAAAAACCTTCTCAAAAGGACCCGACCTATAATATATATATATAATATATATATATATATATATAATATATAATATATATAAATATATATTTGGTATTGCAAAACCCTCCCGATGCGTAAACTTTTATTATGTTTTGATTTTTATTTGGTTTAATATTTTTTTTGAGTGATTATTTATTGTAGAAACAATATTTTAACCTTTTTTATACAAAGTATATTTGATAGTTATTAAGACAACAAATAATCATCAATCTTTATAGTAGAACTACATATTCCTTGCATCACAACTGAAGTAGTCGGCAGCCATCTTTAAGTGAATATCTAAAGCATCATCTTAACTGTATTTCCACATACTTGAAATATTATAATACTTAAAAAGAAGTTGACTCTTAAGATATTGTAGGTTGTTGTTATTGAATGAGGCAATCTCCTCACCACAATAATTCCTAAAAGTTAAAGCTATTGCGGTGGTTGTTTTTAAAAGTTTTTGTAGTTATTTCGTTTGTGTTTGCGTAAGTCTAATGAAATTACTACTCCATCAATCCCATTTTTATTGTTCATATTTAGAGAAAGCACTAATAAATTCACTTTTCTTAAATTGTGTGTTTTTTTTTGTCGGGGGACAACAATTTTGTGCCGGAGGGAGTATTATTTTTCCACACATTGGGCTTCTTTTGTGAGTATCCAAGTTAAAAAGTAACTAACGGTTAATCAATTATAAACACCGTAACATATTTTTTTAGTGCAATAAGATCAAAAAGAAATGAATGTTCATCTGATAAGAGGAAAATAAAAGTTAATAAATTGCCCGCAATAACAAAGTGTATGTTTTTAGTTAAAATGCGAAATAAAGCATCTTTTTACTCAACACACAACGTTCGTTGTTGATTTTGTGTAAATGGTTATAAAGAATGTGAATATATTATTATAGAATTAAAAAAACTCAAATGTGAATATGATTTATAAAAAAATTAAAGAAAAACAATGTACAATAAACTTTTTACATTCAAAGCCAATAACTTCCTTATAAACCATGTTGATAGTGTCGTTTGTCTAGACAACGGGTCCTTAGAAACTTTGTACAATAAACCATTTGTCCAAAATAGATGTTCCTTTATTGGTTTACTTTGAAACCTAAAAAATGTGAGAAGTTCGGTTAATACAAAATATAATGTTTGTTATATACATTCTTTGCTACTTTATGCAAGCAAGGCCTTTCCTCTAATGGTGTCCAGTTTCTCATCTCACTGTAGTCGATCATAATATTAATGTCATATCCAATGTAGAGCACATTTCCTTTACTAAGTTGAAACTCACCACTTATGCCATCTAATTAGATGTTCAGAAACTCATTTATTTGTAGCTGACAGAAGAAAATGTTTGTCAAGATTACAGAACAACAGAAGTGAAAGATGTGGTTATGTTGTGAGGTGAGTTTTCCATGTGGGGTTGTTTTGTTTTAACGTATTGAGGATATTGTTCAGTGTAAAGGTGGCCAAATGGGCAGGTTAATAAGGTTTAGTAAAATGTCAAAACAAATTATGTTTTGATATGGGTTCAAAATGGGTCAGTTCCAAAATTTCACAAATATTCGAATGCTAAAAGTTGTTTAAAGAAGTATAACTTTACAGAATATTAACACAAGTGTCTGAATGAAGCGATTAATAGGTTGTATGCATTAGAATTCATAAATACACGTCTATTTTTGACCCGTTACTCCTTAGCTATTTCTCGCTTACACATTTGTATCAGTAAAGATAATAATAAGTATATGAAAAAGGCTTAACTCGGTGAACTTCATCTCACTGTTTGTATTCTACCAACCCTGAAACAGGATGACTTGACTCATCAGCTGGCCACGATAATTAGACACAATGTGAAGCTGAGAAGGCAAGAATGTAATGGAGCTCCTGCGCATGTAATCTCTTAATTCTGTCAGTTACTGCAGTTCCATATTGCTGCATATTTCGACAATGAGCTTTCGGGTCAGCCAAGGGTATGCATATGCTTCCAGTCATGTCAGATTATACACAGATTGTACTATTGTTATATTTGATTCTTATTAAATTATGGCTCTCCCGCAGGCTACACAACGTTCAGGTCGTCCTATCAAATCCATATGCAGTAGGCGTAAGGCAAAAGAGAGCCGGATTAGAGGAAACCTGATGGGGAAGCGTGTTGACTTTTCGGCACGTACAGTCATTGCTCTTAATGTTACTTATCCTGAAACAGTCATTCCTTACAACAAAGAAAGTCATATGCACACATTTATACTTTTTTGTTTCAACTGATTATTTGCGCTGACTTCCATTTTTTGAATATTTTATTAGGTTGGAGGAGCTTGTTGCGAACGGTCCCCACCCTTCCCCTGGTAAAACTGGAGCAAAATATATTATCAGGGATGATGGTCAAAGGCTTGACCTTCATTACTTAAAGGGAGATCATCATCTTAAGCTCGGATACAAGTTCCTTGGTTGTATATTTATTATTTCCTACTCGTTAATCAACACCCGAAGAGAGATTGAATTTAGTTGATGACATTGACTTGATCTAACTTGTTATGTAAGATTATGTGAAGGATAAATACCAATAGTCTGGTGTTATTTCTCAAACCTGTTAGATTGGAACTGAAAAAAGATTCATTATTTGTTCAATACCGTTTATCTCCCATGAGACAGTTCATCTCAATTTAACTCGTGTAGCTTACATCACATTTTTAGCTATATAAAAAAACACGTTGAGAATCTACTCATCTAGAAAGTGTTGGATTAAACATTTTTAAAAGAAAAGCACAATCTGATGTGACAATGCTTGCAGCAAAGGAATGTAAGCTTAAACATTTTACATCATGTACATGTGAGTTAATCTTTTCTACGTGTGTATGCAGGATGTCTTCATGAACATATTGATGTGGTGGGAGGACTTTGATAGAAAAGTACCGACACCTGCCATTTTGAAACCTAGACCTCTATGGACAGGGAAACAGGTGTTCAGTCTCATTATTCCAAAGCAGATCAACCTCATCAGAACAGCAGCTTGGCACTCAGAGACTGAAACTGGATATCTAATGCCTGGTGACACTCAAGTACGAATAGAGAAGGGTGAGGTTATCACTCGTACTCTTTGTAAACGAACCCTTGGTGCCTCTACTGTAGATCTTATACACGTCATCTAGTTTGTTTTCTGGACTGCTAACATTTTTTTTATATGGTAATTGATCTGGGATACCTGTAGTTAATCAATGGTTTTAATATTTCAGGGAGGAGGGTATATCAGTAGTTGCTGTTGGTGGCCAGAAAAAAGTGAAGCCAATTAGTTATACTTCTGAATCCACAAGAGAAATAGACATGAACTTGTTGCTTTGGAATCACTTGGATCAGCTCATTATGCTTGTGCAGTGACTCCTTGCTGTATGTTATCAGTTTGTTATTTGTTATATTTGGCAGTTCTCATATTAATGTTTCGGAAAATGATAGGAAGTTATCCTCTTTTGAGATATAAGGTGCTAGAAAAGAACATGCATCAAGATAGATGCAGCTGTTCTGTTCTATATGTTAGTTGGTTAATATTTGATTGCCTTTTGGATGTTAGCTTTTTAGATGAAAGTGAAACTTACCTGCAAGCACACATACATATATCCAAAAATGAGTTTGGTTACTCAGAGGAATGAAAAGAGCATTTACTTTAATAAAATAGACTCTTCTGATTAGATGCACATACCAGTCTTGTTTAGACCGGGTCCCTACAAAGGAGGAATCTAATGTAGGCTTAGTCAGTTGGCGACGTTTCAGATGCTGAGAATCGCAACGCATCCTTCTCATTTTGTCCGATAACTCGACAACACCTAGAATCATTAGTTAGAAATGACATTATAACTGCTTTATAAAATATATGTTTGTGCAACAAACATGTATATGTGTGTGTATAACTGTGGATGTAGGTGTATACAGATGAAGAGAAAAAGAAAGTTGAACATCTTATATATACAATTCTAGTTGCTTTATCGAGCTTTTTAAAAGAGAGGCGGCGATTAGTACTTTAGATAATGTCGCTCCTAAGACGAGGTAGCATTATATCCGCACTGATTTTGATGTGTTTATCATTGTTAATGAACTGATGCGATTAAATACTTATTGCCAATAGACCAGGATGATTTTGACCTGTTTGTGATTGTTGAGTAACTCTTATGCATTTAGATATTAATTTGTTAACTTTAATAAGTCGTGTATAATGTCGCACTTGAGACAAGGTAACTAACATCCGAGATGATTTTGACGTGTTTATACTTGTTGAATGGACTGTTTCATTTAAATATTTATTTATTAAGTTTACTTATTCGTTTATCGACAAATTTGTTACGACAGTCTAGTGCCAAAATAGTTAGTTGGAGTAGTGGTTCTATATCTATAAATAGAGCTTGTTGCTTTTTAGTTGTTTTGGATAAGCTTAATTTTAGGGCGTACTAGCTTATTGTGTTTGATTAAGCTTATGTCAAAAGGCTTATATCGTTTTTGGGGAGAAGATAATCACATAAGCATAACCCAAACACCCTCGTAGTTCAGCAGTTAATTCCGCGGAATTAAATCCTTCCAGTTCATAAGCCTTTATCTTTGTTATTACTGTCGCTTTATGACAAAGGTATCAGCGCCTAGTAGCAGCCTAGAAACTGATAGAAAACAGGTGAGGTTGAGTCGAATAAAAATTAAATTGTTAATTTTTTTATTTTCTAGGAAAAGAGCAGCCGACGGAAGCATTCTTTACAGCAGTAGCAAACCAATTTATAAATCTTCATCTTTATTATTATCTATTACTGTCACTTTATAATGGAGGTATCAGGTTATTTATTTATCATATCAAAATTTTGATGTTTTTTTAAGTGTTTATTATGTCATGTTATGTTATATTTCTCATCGTATCTTATTTTGCATTCACGGAGCAATTCGGCTAGCTGATAACACTAATGGGTGGTTATGCTGAATATGAAAGTGATCAATTTGATGAGAATTTGTTAACTGAATGGAAGGTACGGATGTTAATATTCTTTTTGGTGTTAAGGGGGTGTTTGGCTGAGGCTATTTAAAAAATATTATGGATTTAGCTAAAACAATACACAGTTCTATTCGATTTCATAGAACATAACACACTTACCTTAACATTGATATTTCATGTTAGGACGTGCTTGGAGAAGCTTTAATTCATCAGGCATTTCAAAGGACTTCTCCATCATACTAATAAATCATTCATTATCTTCAGCTAGACATCGTGCATCTTTGACAAGCAAAGCTCCTGTCTCTCTTAAAATCCTACTGACCTCCAAGCATGCAATAGAATATCTTGTTGCAGTGAGAGGAACGACTACATCTGTATCACTAATGCAAGACAATAAAAAAAACTTTTAACGCGATAAACTTAGACTTTCATTCTTACAGTTTGACACTGAATTGTGGTGCAATGCAGGCAGAATCTGGTATGAGTATTACGTTAAAAAGTTCGTCATTCTGAAGTGCATAAAGTCGTACCTGAAAACCTAGTAAAATCTTATAGACGGTGTAGAAAAGGCTGCACTTTTTGTACAACTAAGACACACCTGCACGTTTTCCATGGATATGA
Organism: Tanacetum coccineum; assembly: GCA_026074375.1. Taxonomy (NCBI): domain Eukaryota; kingdom Viridiplantae; phylum Streptophyta; class Magnoliopsida; order Asterales; family Asteraceae; genus Tanacetum; species Tanacetum coccineum. The sequence continues at coordinate 31,073 of BQNB010012405.1, forward strand.
AAGTTAAGTTATGTTGGCATGAAACGCCTTTTGAACTTTGGGTAGATTAAAGTATTGAATTGCATATTTCTTAGTGCATGGATCATATGCTCCACGCATCCATGGCTGTTTAAGTAGTTATTAGTAAATTTCACATTTTAATCAATATGTATAAGGAAAATATTTTCATACCATGAAACCCTTGAAGTTAATTATAGGATCATTCATTCCTTTGTTTCTTTCGTAGATGAGTTGAGACAGTTGGGGTACATAATGGCCTGAAAAAGATGAATTAGTATGCATTAGAACATTTTGTAGAAGAGTGATAATTGCAAAGGTGGAAACCAATCGAGTAATGAGATTAATTGGTGTATTTGAACCTGCATAACTTTCACCGGCAATGTAAAAATCTCTATGTTTGTATTGGGGAAATCTTTCAAACCAATTGAGAAGGAATGTGTATGAATCTTCAGCTGTAAAATTCACAACCATGGTCCGAAAACATTCAAAGTAAAAATTAACGAACTTTAAGCTAAAAGATCACAAACTCATGCAGCCTACTAATGTAAAACATTCAAAGTAAAAATTAACGAACTTTAAGCTAAAAGATCACAAACTTATGCAGCCTACTAATGTAATTTAAGCTGTGGACGTCAACAAAGTTCAAGCTAAAAGATCATAACTTTAAGCAGCATAATCATGTATCTAAGCTAAATACATCGAGAGAAGTGAAATTTAACAAAGTTTAAGGTAAAAGATCTCAACTTTATGTAGTCCAAAGATGTAATTTTAACAGAAAACTTCAAAACCATCAAGTATTATGAAACCTTTTTCATTAACAGCTTCCATTGTCGTAAGTATTCTTCACACATAAAAAAAAACATAAGGGTTTATATAACACACCTTAAAAAAATAGCACAGTTTCATTAGGGTTTTGAGAAAAAAAAACATATACCTTAAAACAAAGAAGATGTCCAACCTGAAAAAAACATATGCATACACAATCTTTCATTAAGGTTTTGAGAAAAAACATATACCTTTAAGCAAAACAAAGAAGATGACAAACCTGAAAAAAAACACAACATATGCATACACAAGATTAGAAAAATTTTGATTAGAAAAGAGGGGTACCTTGCATACACAAAAACCGGAAAATAACAGTTTTGATTAGGTTTTTTTATAAAAAGAGGCGTACATTTAATTTATCTCTTCTAAATTCTAAATTTATCTCTTTGTCAAATTAGAAGTAATTATTCTTTTCATAACCTTATATAATTTAATTCGGTACATATAATCAAAAAAATCTGTTGGTCTAGTGGTTAGGTGCTTTCACAATACCATCTAGTGAATGAAACTATTGACATGGCAATGAGAATCAAATAAGAAGTTTTCTTAAAATAAGAAGGATAAGAAGTAACTATAACCGCATATTCGAGATGCACCGACTTAAATTAGATACATCTCTATCATCTTAGATGCATTATAACGCATCATAATGTGTTTTCTAGCTTTTAATTAGATGCATTTCATTTTTTCTCTTGTTTTTTGTTCTACTGCATGTGTCAAAATCATAAAAATCAATTTGCACCATCTATGCGTCAAATTAACGTTCGAAACTCAAAATGGTGCATCTAAATGAATAAAAATACATCTAATGCAAGTCGTTGTATCTCAAATGTGTGGTTTTAGTCACTTCTCATCACTTCTTATTTCTATCATCTTAGATGCATTATAACGCATCATAATGTGTTTTCTAGCTTTTAATTAGATGCATTTCATTTTTTCTCTTGTTTTTTGTTCCTCTGCATGTGTCAAAATCATGAAAATCAATTTGTACCATCTACGCATCGAATTAATGTTCGAACGAAACTCAAAATTGGGGCATCTAAATGAATAAAAATACATCTAATGCAATCGTTGTACTCAATGTGTGGTTTTAGTTCACTTCTCCACCACTATCTTATTTTAATTACTTCTCCGCTGAATCCGTACTATTATATAATATATATATATATATATATATATATATATATATATATATATATATATATATATATTAGAATATAATATATAAATATATATATATATATGTTATTATAAGGGATAAACTTGTCTAAAATTATTGTAAGCTAATTGCTACAATCCCCACTAAAAATACACAAAAAATGACCTAGGACCCGCAATACACGATTCAGAGACCTGCAAACATACTAGGGGACCCCATAATATTAGCACAAAATGTAGCCAATTAGCTACAATAAATTATAGCTAATATTTCCCCCCATATATAATATATATAAATATATATTATATATTATTAAACTTTAACTTATTGTTTTTATAAATCCGTGCGTATGTCAGGTCAGAAGCCATACAAATATTGGCCTCGTTTTGTTCGCAATTCGAAGAACTTTTTAATGCGATTCTTTTTTTCTGAAATAAATCTGGTCGATATGGGTGTTATATTTGATAAATAAATGTAAATATTATAAAAAAAGTCGTAATAGTTTAAAAGTTGAGGGTACGTTTTTAATTTTTTTTAGTTTCGGTCAGGCTAATTTTTTTGGGGCTGCAGTTTTTGGCCCGGTTTCGAACGACGTCGTTTCACCCGCGAAATGTATAGTTATATAATATGGGTTTCGGTTAAAAACGGTTGACTTAATGGACCTAACATTTTGGAGCTTTTAGCGTTAAGCGTTACGTTAATATTTAAAAGCAGAAACCATAAAATATACTAAGTAATTACATAAACACAAACAAATGGACAAACATTGCTACTATGCTTAAAATAATCTTTGTATAATATACAATTTAAAATTTTATTTTTACCAAAACAATAAAAATGTAAACAATAATTACAAGTCATGCCCGCCCATCGGGCGGGCTTAGCCACTAGTATATATATATATATATATTAAACTTTAACATTTTTTATAAAATCGTGCGTATGTCAGAAGCATTGCAATATTGGTCTCGTTTTGTTCGCAATTCGAAGATCTTTTATGCAATTTTTTTTTCTGAATAAATCGGTCGATATGTGTTATATTTGATAAATAAATTTTATTATATAAAAAAGTCGTAAATAGTTAAAAGTTGAGGTTACGTTTTGTAATTTTTTTTAGTTTCGGGTCAGGCTAATTTTTTTAGGCTGCAGTTTTTGGCCCGGGTTCGAAACGACGTCGTTTCACCCGCGAAATGTTATATTATATAATTATGGGTTTCGGTTAAAAACGTTGACTTAATGGACTAAGCATTTTGGAGCTTTTAGCGTTAAGCATTTAGCGTTAATATTTAAAAGCTTGTTTGGCAAAACATTTAGCATTTAAGATTTGGTCAAAATGATGTTTTCTCATATGCTCTTCATATGAGCTTTAAGAATATTAAATTAGCATTTTTGAATGAGATTTACTATATTGCCCTTATCTATTAATTAATGATTATTGTCTATATGTCTATTTACGTCATTTAACCATTTATAATTAAAGTTAATTATATGCAACCAAACGATTTTACATAACAAATTCTGCTAAGTGCTGCTACTGCTAATTGATGCTAGTGCTTACTGCTACATTTCCCTAAACATAACCTAAAAGAGATGTCAGCCCAACTATTTATATTAGAGCCTTTTGGATCAACTACTACTTACTAATGGGCCACTAAGTGTTGAGTACTTGAGCCCTAACTCTTTATATGACAGAGCCTTCTGAAATCTGAAGTGATTAGTGATATAGGCCTATAGGGCACCTTAGGAAAATTGCGGAATTAAGTCACGACAATATGGGGAGACAGTCCACTAGTATCTTTTTCGCTCAGCCCTTTACTGTTTACAGTAAAAGTAAGCCTTTAACAAACAGTGTGACATGGTTTCCAAAAAACATTCAAATTCAACCATTTAAACAAACACCACCTAAGCCTAAGATGCCGTTTAAAAAAAAGAAGCCTAAGATATCTTTAGAAGGGGGTGTTTGGTAGAGAGAAATATATCATTTCTCTTGTATGGCAGGCCAAGGTAAATATAAACCACAGGAACTGATTTCACAGATAACGACTTTCTTTGTAACTTGTTTTCTATTGGATTTGTGAAAATAATCAATTTATACACACTTAATTATTATCTCTGTTTTATTTCGTTTCTCTAAATTTCTATCTTCCATAACGTGCCATATATAATAGCTAACCAAATCGACCCACAAAGTCCTCATGTAACCAGGTCTGAAAAGCTGTTTGTTCCTCTCTTGTGTGCCAAAAGAATGTCTTTTTTAATGGCAAAAGGATGTTACTTTTACAAGTCATGCACATGCTTGGTCAAATGGTCAATGGGACCTATTATATATTTTCGTATCCATATTTTCATCATGACACCAACTTGTCAAAGTTGTATAATCTGATTAAAACTTACTGGCCTGCCAGGGTAAAACAACCATATTAGAACTCAAACTAGTAGTATTAACAATACAAGACCAATGTTTACAAATAATTATTGTTTAGTGATCAGCATATATTAGGTGATAACTGTCTCCTTTATCTATAGCTATCCTGAAGTTTGCGTGGTTGATTCGATTCAGCCATTGATCTTTGGCCTCACAATATGCATGACAAAGTCTTTCAATACGGAAATACCTTGTTTTCATTTGGAATGACAAAGTTGAACATACTTTGTGCAGGCATTAAGAAACATCTTTTTAGAAACCCATAACTTTGATATTTGAAGTACCAAAAATCATAATGAGATCAAATCAAGTCTGTTACCAAAGGTCTTTTGACTTTTGTTCTAGCGGTATACGAGTGACTCATTAACCAAAATGTTGTAAGTTTTATTCTCAGTGGAGACGTACATGTGATCTCTAGGTGAACTGTAGTACGTATTAAACAATATAAGTGTAAATATTTGCTTTCACAAAAGAAAAAAATGGTGTGCTTACAAACCTGATTAGTGTAATTATTAAATCATCATTTAGAAGAAGAAATATGTATTAAATTCTTTATTTAAAAACATTTTCTTCATTATATAATTAGTCAAATTCGTTCAGAAGAGTATTGAATGTATTATTAAGACGAAAATTCTTTTGGTGGAATCCTCAATCCAAATTAGGAAAACAAAAAAAACAAAAACTAATTATTACAACCTTGTTTTATTTGTCAAATCATAAGGCAATGGCACATGCAAATACATTTTAGTTTTAACAATAAGTCAATAATTAACTGCTGTACCAACTCTGAATTTCAATTCTATAAGCAATCTTATGTGCAACTTTTTGAGAATTTAACTATGATTAAAGAAATGAATATCACTCATGAACTAATCAACATGTAGATCCCCGAACCACCCCAGCCGCCACAACACACCCCCCCCCGTGCGTTGCCCTAACAAGCGTTGGGCTCTGACGTGGCTGCAACGCGGTTAGGGTGGTTTTTATACAATTTTTTTATTTCCATTTTAATAAAACTCCCCCGTGAACCGGCTAGAGCAGTTTAAATTTACTCTTTCCCTCCAATTTTAGAAATGTTTCCATTTTAGCCCCTAACGCTAGTATTTATTAAAAAAAAAAAATTTTAAAAATTTTCATTAACAACCCAAACGGCCCTAAACGCTGATTTTTTAAAAAAAAAAATTCATTTACCCCCACTTCACTTAACCACTATATCGATACAACACATTGCCAAATACAAAATAACATACAAATTCCACACATCGCTTCAAATACAAACAATACATCTTTTTTAGCAAATAAAAAAAAATTGAGTCCTGAATTTCCCAACAACAGTTATGTCCATGAATCTCCCACCAGGTCGTTGCACTCCGTAACAGTTTTTCAAACAATACCAAAAAAACAACAACAGCTTTTTTTTTTTTCCGCTGGCAACATCCACAAATCCTAAACCGTGAATTAGATAATCTACAACAAAATCCACACCAATTCTAAGCTCTAGAATCTTCCCAAACACTCACTCAACCTCAACAAGTCAATTCGCCAAAAAAAGGCGGTCGCAAGAAAACTAAAGCCCGAAGGGGAAATGATTTGGGTGACGAGGACGACGAAGACGAAAACGAGTAGTTTTTTTTTAATTTCGTAATGTATTTTTTTTCGTAATGTTTTTTTATTTCGTAATGTTTTTTTTTAATTTCGTAATGTTTTTTTAATTTCGTAATGTATTTTTTTTTAATTTCGTAATGTGTTTTTTTAATGTAATTTGTATGGTTTTAAAATGAATGAAATAGTTTAGTTTTGTTAAAAAAATGAATAATTGTTTAGGTAGGGGGTTTTATGAAAATAAAGAGGTGAGTGGTGTTATTTGGTGTTATGATTAGAGGAGTGGTGTTGGTGTTATGCTGATGTGGCACCCAAAAAATGGTGTTACCGTGTTACGACACCTGAGGCTCTTATGTGCAACTTTTTGAGAATTTAACTATGATTAAAGAAATGAATATCACTCATGAACTAATCAACATGTAGATGTAATATACTCCTAGTTATAATAATCAATAATTAGTTTGTTAAGTTGTACAACTTAAAGGAATCGACTTATCGGGACATTAGTCATATTCGAAGTCTGAAAGTTCCAAATACATATTTGTGGTAAACTGAAACACAACGTAGCATGAAAGAAAAAAAAGTTGTAGTCGTTTGTGAAAACTTTCAAATAAGGGATTTATAGACGTATATTATGATGGGGTTGATTGATAGAGTGTCGTGTGATATGTTGAGAGTGATAATTGGATACGAAATTTTGACAAGAAATATGTAGGTTTGAGAATTATGAGATGAGAGATGCATGTACCATACAATCATATATGATTATGTTTATGAATATTTTTTCATTAGTTAGAGTACTCGCAATGGTTTCTTCGTGGACCATTATCTATAACTGTTGGTACATCAGAGTTTCCTTGAAGGTATTTGTTACGTGATGTGGTGGTTAATTTGACGCTTCAGAAATCAATTGCTCTTTGGGAATTCTCAACCAAGGCGTGCTCTCTTATTCGATGATGTAGTTCAATTTTCTTATACGTGATGCTCTAGTCGATCTAAGTATAATGTTAATTGGGTCACTTGGTTATAAAACCTTAATTTTGTTATCTTGTAATCTTTTCTTGCTTCTTGCTAGTGTTTTAATAAAAATATGCTTTTAAAAAAAAAATATTAGTTGATTTCAAATATTACTTGACCATTTTGACGACACCCGAAAAGCTAAACACCTAAAAATACGAAACATATACCGATACCAACCAAACAACAGTAGCCATGACTCCACAAAGTAATAAATTATAGTTGTATCAAACATATGTTATATAGAGGATCATAGTGATAGTCAAAGTTTCATACTTTCATGGTGGAGATGCATGGTTCGCATGAAAAATTAGTATCTAGCACAAGAGTCATATGATAATTATGTAGTTAGTAGGACCACAAAAAGTCAGACTCCATAGTCGAATCCCACCATATGCAAATAATATAATGATAAGAAAGTTAGAATCTAAGATTTACAACCCAAATGGTGGTGGTTGGATTGGTATAAACTGATTATTTTTATCCAATTAAGATTAGTAAAGGTTCTTTTAATACTTTTTTTTTTTTGAACGGCGACTTTTATTAAGAAAAACTAGCAAGGAGCTAGAAATTACAAAGAAATAAGAGACGGTGAAACAAGCCTATTAAACGATAGTTGATGTGATGAGACCCAACACAATTATTACATAAGAGATGTTTTACATGAAGCAATAAATATATGTGAACAAAATCTTTAAGAGATGTTATATCACACTTTATGAATCCGAACCCACACATTAAAGGATGTGAACAATTTGTAATCAACTTTGATTTGAGTTAAATTGTTTGTATCTGTAAACCAAAGGGCAAAGCCACATGCAATTTCCATATATAATGGAGTTCCCAATATTTTACAAACCCTAAGGAGGTCTCCTTATTTCAGCTAAACATTTGAGCAAAACTGTACGATATTTGAATTCGAACTCTAAGATATTATGTTGTTAATGGTGACAGAGATACACTCCTAATATACAATATTCTTCAAAATACAGTTGTAACTGTAACTACTTTTTATATTTTTATAATCACTATTTCTATAGCTTGCGTACAATGGTTTTTCAAAACAAGTTATTGGTTATCCTTCTAGCTTATATTAATTTAGTTGCGCATCATGGTTGATTTATTAGATTGAGGAGGTCGACTTGAGTTCAAAAACATCTTAAATTTATTAGATATAACTACTTGCAGGGTTTATACAATTGTTTTTTTTATCAAGTCATGATTTGTTAATGAGTTTTGATATGTTTTTTTTTTTCTTTTTCTGGTTTTTTTGAATCATGTTGAACAAAAAAATAATTATATTTCTATCCAATTTAAGAATTGACAGTTTTTCTCATTTATATTTGATATCCATTATAGAAGTGTATTGCTTTTGAGTTATGCAGATAATTCTTTGGTTCTTTTAAAATGGTGGCTAATAATAGTTTCGTTTTCGAAAACGCCATATGATCCATAGGCGATCTTGAGTTCTTAGGCGTTCATTTTATATGAAATCTTCTTGTGACTTGCAATTTTAAATATGTTGTAGCTTTTTTACGTCTATGCTCTAGCTCTTCGCCACTTCTTAGATAAAGCACCACATGCCCACACCATATTAATTTAAAGAAGCAGGTATGTTCCAGTTTAATCAAGGATATGAAACTTTTTTTTAATCGTTTTAATTAGGTGAATCTTTTTTGAAAGGCTAGAAAAGCATAATCAAAGTAATAGTTTTACTTTCGAGCAGTTATTGGTTGCAAGATTTTTTAATTTAAATCCTACTTAAAATCTACATCTACTACAACAAGTACCACCAATTCAAATTTGGAATATTTTGATGATAGTGATGACCTGTATAAAACATTTAGGGCAATGAGATGTTGCCACCAACTTGATTTAAAGATACATAAAGTTTCAAGTTTATGCTTGCACTGCATTTGTAACACAAATGATGTTAGATCTTTTCTTGAGTTGTAGCTAATTGATATCGTTCCTCTAGATTCGACATAGAACTATGCACTTTTATTGAATAATGTGTATCAAGATTAGTTGTCATATGGACATTAAACAAGCCATTCTCAAACGTACTTAATCTTTCTTTTCCTATAACTCAATAGCCATGTGTTTGGATTATATAAAAAAAGTTTATAATCAAAGCAAGTAGACAATACTTACTCAACCACTACGATAGAGTTGCGTATGCCTAAAACTTTTTTGTTACAAAACAAATGGTCGTTTTCAAAACGCATCATATCTCTTTAAATTAATATTATGTGAGTAACAGCCACATTTATGTAATATATTACTAGTAGTTTAATAAAATATTAACCATATGATACACACACACACCACACCAAGTTGTACTAAAATATGACACCGAATGATTGTACCATGTTACAAATACTATACTTGTCATCTTTAATAACATATAGTATAATATAAATTGATTTAACATAGATTACCAAAGTTTTTAATAAAGGTATGAACATGATAGGTTTAAATTAAGCAATTCAAAGTATTTGGGTCAGAAAATTCAATCTGACATATAACTACTTACCCAATTTGCTCAAGAAACGAGGGATTTTATAAAATATGTCAGTCGCCTTAAGAGACTTTAAGTTCGTGCATGGTGTGCTTCGATGGCTTTTTTCTATAAATAATTTGTGAAAGACGGAGTAACATTTTTGTGAATTATGAAATGCTTTTTAGAATAGATTATACGTTTTAGAAAAATCTTATTGCTTTCAAACAACTATTTCTTTAATCTTAACATAACAGCATAATGACCTTCAAAAAGCTAGCCTAAAGGAGCTCAATACTGATTACTACTCAATACTTGATAATTAGTTTGCAAAAGATGATTAGTTTCCATACACAATCATAAACACCTCTAGAAGAAATTCAAACATAAAAAATACAATACCATGTAAAATATATGATTAAAATGGAACCATAACATTTTTATTTATCTTGTAACATGTCAATAACAAATCAAATCAAAACAAAACCAAACCTCTATGCAACAGTGACTGAATTAGGAGGTTTCGCATGTCGAAAACCCTTCATCGGACTAGGAAAATTACACAATACATATCGCAGTCGAGTGTCTCGAATCGCTTGAGCAAATCTATTCCGCCTCATACGCCACTGATTCTCCGACCCAGATGTGCTCATCGAATTATCATTAACCACCTCATCACTTATCGGATGTCGATTCATCTCGCTCGTCTCGAGATACGTCCGACGTAGAGACGTCGTCAATTCATCACATTTGATTTTTACTTTTCACTTGGCTGTAAACACGGACCAAAAATTAATCTCGGCTCTACATGACAATCCCTCTACTAACTTTCGACTCGGCCGGTTATTATTATTACTAGTATTATTACTACTTGTCATTGCTTGGCACTGCTGTTACATCAACGTCACTTTAGTAAAATATAACGGGACTCCAACATACCTAGACCTCGATATAGGAATAGCAGAAAGATCGCGATCTTAACAACATAGGATCAGCCTCAACTTTATTAGGTAATTGGCTTGTGTCGCTATTTGTTGAAATAGCTGACACATGTCGACTACCTCCTCGTGAGAACGAGAAAAGAGAAAAGGTAGAAGACGAAGACGAAGACGAGGACGAAGCGTCAATGACGGGTGGTGGACAACTAGGACACGGGAGAGCTGTGGCGCAATCTGGACAAAGTGTCGCTAGGCGATCACGTAGACACTTTGGGTATATGCACTTTTTTAGTTTCCTCGAAGGGTGTTTTTGACATTTAAATATTTGTGCTTCGTCTTCGAACTCCATATCGAGTCTCCGTAATAAAGATTGTCAGTTTCATTTGTTATTGAGTTTGATGTAGATTCAGATGGTTTGTAACGGTTTCAAAAAATGTGAGGGTTGAGTATATGAATAGAGGTACTTATATAAGGAAACTAGAGGGAGAGTACTTAACTATGGTTAATTGTTTATTTTAATCTAACTTGGTTTACGTCGGTTGAGGTTAGTGGTATCAAGATTTTAGCAACGGTTGTTGGACCAAATAACTAGCGTGTTAAATGTTTTTTTTTATTACAAGTAAAGTGTTGAACACTTGAACTCCTCTAAATAATTAGCTAGGTAATTGATGTGTCGTTGTGTATGTGTTATTTTATGTATCAAGTTTTACTATTTATTTTATGTCGACTATACTTAAAAATAACACTTTAACGGGCAGTGTACCCGGTCAATTGTAGTTTCGTTGGTAAGTAAGGTGTCGATCACAAAGAGCGAGAGCGTTAATTCCTAATTCTATCAGTATTTTAGTTATCTGAGCTAAACCTAAAACCACTACAACAAAATGAAGCGAAGGCAACACCTCTGAAGTGTTGTATTATGTCTTTAAAATGTTGCCTTATGCCTAATGCAACACTTTATCAAGTGCTGCTTTATGTAACGTTGCCTTAGATATATGCAACACTTATATTAGATAATGCAACTCTTTTTGAAAGTGTTGCCTATGTTTTGCAAGTGCAATACTTTAATTTGCAACACTTTTAAAACTCAAATACAACACTTCCTACACTAAATGCAACACTTGTATACTCAATTGCAACATTTTTTACATCAAGCACAACACTTTTAGAATCAAAATACAACACTTTTTGTATGGAGATGCATCACTTTTTCGTTTGTCCTACAAAATATGCAACACTTTAATATACCATATGTGACACTTTATATTGTTTTATACCATGTATATCTGCAACACTTTATTAAGTTAATTTGTAACACTTTTGTTTCCTACAACAAAGTGCCATATATACATTGATAAATTTCAAACACCATAAAAATAATGTAATATACAATAAATAATATCATGTCGTAGTTTGACAAAGTTATCCCATGTAAAATAACTAATATACATTGTCAGGTAAAAAGAAAATTAATCTAATTACGATGCTATAAATCTTTCGACATCTTCTTTGCAAATATCCACTCACAGCTTGAAGCAGACCAAAACAACATTCCCTGCTACACATGAAGATGATATATACTATTAGTTTTTGTCTTCATACTATGGAATAAAATGCTAGCTACCATATATTCATATTGTTAACTAACTACGACTGTAATATGCAAAGCCAGCATACCTAAGTATCGACAACAATGACATTAGTTTCAGGGACAAGAGAAAGAGCACCCCAAGAATCTTTGTACGAAAACGGAAAAGCATAAATTACAAACCGACTGATGGAATTTGAAAGTAAAAAAAAACTTAAGAACGTATGACAGTCCTAAACTACGATATTCTACCGGAAAAACCATGTTTGAGACCTATCAAGTCTCCAGAAAAGTTATTTAAAGGTATGGTACTAAAACCATTATATGTGTAAACTATAATAGTTTTTACGTTTATGTGGCTAATTTATGTTGAGGATTTGCCATGTCAAGATACGGCTTTTAAATCACACTGTTAAAAATGAAGTGTGATTGCTAGATGGAATAAAAAGTATATGAAGGATATGTCATAAAATGAACATATCGCATTGATTGAGCTGTAAGCAATAATTCCCAATATAACTGAACATTACAAAACGATGCCAGCTCAAGAGTCACCAAACAGGGGACTAAAATTTATGTTTTTTTAGATAATAAGTTAAAGGCTTAATACGCATTGTGAATCTATTACCTTTTGACAACCCGTCTTGGTTTGCTTCTATAACATCCATCCACTTCCATTCTCGAATTTGTCCATCATCGCCACAACTAGATTAAAAATAAGCCAACACAATTAAAGGTCAATCAACATTAATAGTTTAAAAAAAGAGCATGAGTAGACCATTATAATAAGCTAAAACGTACTATAAGTTCTAGCATTAATCAAATTAATTGTTTTCAGATGAGGGAACACAAAATGTTTTGAGCTAATTAACTTCTGTTTGCATTAAATTGATGTAGCTTTTCCTCGATGTGTGTCTATCATGTTGTAAGCCATAATCCATATAAACATTAACGCATAACCCCATAAGTAGAGTACACTTTAAGAAACCTACAAGACTACTAATCTATATTGTATGCAATGTTTCATTATTGTAAACTGGGTTCGATTTTTCAAACAAAAGTACTTGACCATTGAATGGAGAGAGCAATAGGAAGCATATACATGTCTTAGAATTACGAACAATCAAACACAAGCTTACACATAACTAATATACAGCAATTACCAATAATTTCACTAAACGTTTACCTCAACAACAACGAATCTTCACCATCACCATAGAACTTAACATCATAAGTAGATCCATCGTGCCCATGAAGTAAATAATTCGGTTAAGCTACATTCAAACTAAAAGAAGAAACATAATCAGTTACTCGCCCTCGTTAAGGCTTTGTTTGGATGACAGTATAATAAAGCAACTTTTATAACCAACTAACCAAAATTAAATAATCTGGTGTCGTTAATTACGTTCCAAAATATCATGTTTGGTTATGTTTTCTTAATCACTTCTTAAAAGTTTTGCATGTTTAATATATAGTAAGAGTATATAAAATGTATAACCAATTGCACTCAAACATATGAATAATGATAATCAACTTTATTGCAGCTAGCATCACAGGCTGTTTGAGATTGCTCATTTTTTCTACTTATAAACTAGAAACACAGGAAACAATATTTAGATTTGCTTATTTCACATGAATCACTAGACCTTATAGCATCACCATAAGTTAAAATTTAACAAAAGAAATTAGGAAAATGTATTGTTAATACATATTATCATGAAGAGTAGATACTGGGTATTTTGTGTTTCACTATTGTTTATAACAAAGGGTTAACGCTAGTGGTATCAAGTGTATCCTACCAAGTACCAACCAAGGTTTGTGGGTTCAACTCACATCGTAGTCTTGCGTATGACTTTTTTCTTTTACAAAATAATAAGTATAATACAATTATATACGACAAACCTTTAAGCCTTCAGCGCTCATCAGCGGTACAATCTGAGACTTGCCAACCATGGTCTTGCATTGAAAATGTCCATGCACCTTTAGAAGTAATGTCGGTACATCTTTTTGAAATCTCCAGGGGGGTTTTGCGAACCTAAAAATATCGAATATGCATATATATTTGGGTTAGTTGCTCTCTAAAGTAAATTTCTTTTTAGATTTTCCTCGCTAGAATGAAATATTATGTACCTGCGACGATTTTACAAAGTCGTGTGCTTTTCTAAGATTAGGTCCTTATACTTCACCTAGGTTACTTGACATAATATAATCGCTTGAATAGCTAAAGCTGCATCCGACATTTGACTCCCAAAACTCTTCATAAAAAGTCTACATTTAACATGGAAATATATTCCTGTAGTTGTAGGTTGCCTCACATAATCACTGTAGGAATAACTGTAGCCATGTTATTGTCTTTCGCATTTGTGGTTTGAGGACAATAAGATCCTCGTAAATGTATATAACATATAATTGCAGCAACGTAAGTTATATTACACTTAAATGAAGAGATGTATGTCCTTTGTCTAATATCAAAATTAACACCTTTTTGGTGAAAGCTTTCGTTGTGTAATACACATAATGAAAATTACCCACTTACGTACAACTGTACAAGTAAAAGTGCAGAAGGAAATAACCAGTGTGTGCAATGGCCAATACGAGTTCAGGTTTAATGGGTCACATTGTGTTTTAATGGGTGATGACCAGCTTATCATGTTAATTTTTATCTATATTATTTCATAGATAGCTGATATATCATATGAAAATTTAGCCATTACAGTCCTAATTACTAAATGAATATAAGTTGTGTTTTTCATTTTGCCCATTCAATTAACTCTTGATGTCCACACAAACCCAAAACTCCTAAACAATAAACTAAACTTACACAAAACAATGAAATAAATTAGTGATTTGGATAGATAGAGATCATATAATGAGACATGCTTGAAACCAAAATTTCAAGTGATAATCGGCAACATTCAGTAGTATTTGACATAAATGAATCTTAATCTGTTTCAAAGAACAAACTATATATTTCCAATACCATACTGGTAACATCTCGGGAGTTAGGACTTGGGAGTAATACTATATCGCAAGACACTAAGGTACCAAAAAAAATTGATATTCATTGCCATCCAAAATAGTATTTTTCTCCGTTATCCCTTCTTTTACCATTACAGGCCATAATAGATACTTTTGAAACAAGATTTTAGATTGTAAGATGTGTTCTCAAATATTTCTCATTGTTAATTACTTTAAATTAAATTGGATCTAAAGGCATAACAAATATTGAATCAGTAGCGTTTCCTGTTAAATGAGTTTACTAACCTTATCAGCAAAAGGAAATTGAGCATGAGAATGTCGTTGTTCTACATATTCAAGAGAATCGAAGCAAGTATTCCAGGTGAGACACAAACTTCAGCTTTTTATCTCAAAGAGTTCACAATATATATGTTCTCAATAAGTCTGCTTCAGCTGTTGGTGGTTCACAACTTCATATTCGTGTGATACTCATAATCAAATGATCAATCCATAGACATATTTCCTTATGTAAACGGATCATGTAAACACACTTTTGTGCATTAAGTAAACAAACACCTCCAGAAGTACAAGCCAATACAATATGTGAATGTACAACTTCTTTATAAATCGATGGACAATGTGGAAAATCCCCGCTGCTAACAACCGTTAACGAGCTGCAATCACTTAACCGCAACTTCAAATCCGAAAAAATCTACGACCTAATTCCACCTGAAACCACATCGATCCAGTCAACACCTAACGCTTTCACTGGAGCATTTTATCAAACACTTTGGCCACAACTACTAATGCTTTCACTTAAGGATTTTATCAAACACTTGTACACACGCTAAAAAATGCAAACGTATCATACAATCGATGGACTAAACAACTATTAAACCAATAAAATCACCTAATGATTATATCATAATCAAAATCATCATAAGCATAATAATAGAACCACCTAAACAAATATAACTTAATTCATTTTATCAAACCAATATCAAAATCACAATAAAATGATATCTAAATTAAATATATATATGATAATCAAGCTATACAAAAATTATGAAACCTTTTCGATTGAGAAAGTTGATTGAGTGCCATGATGAAGCCCCCGGTGTATGCGGCGGTTGGTAGGCGGCTGGTGTTGGATGTTAGTCGTTGTATTTATCAGTGAGATAACATAATAAAATGACAAATCAAATATAATTAATATACATAGAAAGTGTAGCAAGGTGATGATATAATAGCGAGCAATTTAGGAAGATGTGTTGCTGGAGATTGCAAGGAGGAATATAGTGAGAAAGGGGGAAAGGTGATTTGGGGGGAAATAAATTTTGGAGAGGCGGGAACAGTTTAACCTAAAATTTCATTTTAGAGGTATAAGAGGCAGTTCAAACTTTTTTAGATTTAACATGGTGCTTTTCTTTAAAAGGTTTGCAACACTTATAAAAAAACATTGCGATAGATTCATAAATGCAACACTTAACTTATAAATGTTGCGTAATGTTTGATGTTCAATAAAAAGCAACACATTTTAAAAGTGTTGCTCATAAAGTGTTGTATTAGCCTCATTTTGTTGTAGTGAGCCTACCAGCTGGAGCTATATATAGGGCGAAGTTCCACACTTTAAGTTCCACACAACATATCATATCAACACATATCATTTACATAGCAGTCATAAGCACATAAATTATCCCAAATACAAAACCATGTTTCACACAGTTCAGAAAACTGTTCGAAACACATTTGAGTATCATTTTCCCCCAACGGAAAAGATTTAAAAAGTGGGGCTACGAGAACTCACCTCAAGCAAAGGTGTCTAGCCGCAAACTCAATATCACACAAGCAAATGCAACTACGTCCGAACACGACCTAGTCCAATTAATGTCCCATTTTAATCATTCATTTCCAAAACAGTTTTCAGGTTTTGATGCATAGAGGTCAGATTCGTTGTACGGTTATCTTTAACGTTTTAGTAGTGTGATGGTTGACGACTTAACTTCAAATGATACCATATCCCAACTCATATCTCGGTATAATATACTTATACTATTTAAGTAAAATAGTTAAGTAATATAAAATAATAAATAGTTATAAATATACTTCGATAATTCTATTCGGTACACTTAGTTACCATAAATACACCATTTATACTATACGAAAAGAAATGTTTATTTACGTTAAACATGTTAGAGAAGTTTTGAGAAAATTTATATTTTTCGTCTTTTAGTCGACTTATTAAAATAATAATATTTTATTATTTTATTAAAAATCGTGTTTTGAGTAAAAATTCTAAGTATAGACTTTTTACGAAATTTCGACATGACCCGTACGTTTATACAACATTTCCCATGGTTTTGAACTTTAATTTCAAACAAATTTTCCACTAATTCACCATTTTCCAGCAAAATACCAAAAATTGATGTTTCGCAATGTTCACCAAAACGTATTTCCCAAACGACTTTCAAAATAAATTCATAAACATGTTTCGCTTTCCAAAAGTCCGTCAAATCTTTTAAAATGACTAGTTTACGTTTATTGGGCCTTAAGGCCCAATAAGGATCCATTAAGATATTCATACGTATAATATATATACATTAGGCCCAATACCAAAGCCCATTAGTAAATATAAGCCTAAAA
Organism: Tanacetum coccineum; assembly: GCA_026074375.1. Classification (NCBI taxonomy): domain Eukaryota; kingdom Viridiplantae; phylum Streptophyta; class Magnoliopsida; order Asterales; family Asteraceae; genus Tanacetum; species Tanacetum coccineum. Next base: position 48,725 of record BQNB010012405.1, read on the forward strand.
CAATAACTAACAAAATAATCCGGACAACAATAAGCACTCAATAAGCCACGGCTTATTGAGGCTTATTGGGCCGTGAGCCCAATAGCTCCAAAACCAAATCCATAAGCTTAAAAATAAGCTAATAAGCTACGTATTATATTTGGTTATCACCATAAGCTGTAAAAATAGTCCACAAAAATACGACATACTAGGGTAATAACCAAAAATACTTCTACTAACCCCCTTTGTGGTTTTCGAACCACCTTAAGCCCAAAATAAGCCGAAAAGTGCTTTTAAATAAACTATTATCCAAAATAAGCTAATTAGCAACAAATGTTTTTCAACCATCATGACCACAATATCAAAACTAACAAAACCTTATCCCTATTTTATTTCTATTCGAAACAAACGCACCCTTTTAAAACCTTTCGTAAACTTTTCATTTTCGATTTTTAACAAACGGGTCGTACAACTAACATTTAAGCATCATTTAACACTCAAATGTACAAGTTAAATAAAGATTTATAAAACTTACAAAGAGGGTTTTGACAAGAGAGAATGAACGCGAACCGACTACCCAAACGTAGTTTAAATGATTACCCGAACACTAGAATCAACCCAAGGCTTCCATGACTTCAAGTTCTTTACCAAAGAAATTCAAAAATGTATGATTTCTGTGTGTTGGTGACTTCGGCCGAACCAAGAAAGAAAAAGAGAGAATTGTGTTTTGATTTTTTTGTAAAACACATGAGAAGTGTGTGTTTTGGTATCAACCAAATGCATATAAGACAATCCTTGTACTCACCAAGGACCATGGTTCCTAAAAAGAAGCCTCCTTGTCTCCCACAAGGCTTGAACCGGCTATAGGGATCCTACGAGTGTCTCGGGATGTCGTTTTTGTGTCGGGTTCATTTAAAACTCAAAAATCTTGATCGTAAAATATTTCCCGAAGTTACTTAGCATTTTTATTCACCTTAAAAAGACTTTTCCAATAACCTAGAGTATTTACACGACATATTTCCATTTAACACTTTCCAAAACTCATTTTCAACATTATCGGACGTGTCGGGACTCGTTTTCGGCATTTCTCACAATTCACGGGTCAAACCACCCAGAAAATAAACAACATAATAATACCCTCTAAAAAGGATTGTTATACACCATATAACCATAAATTACCTCAATCACATAAATCACCACCGTCAACACGGTACTTATTCTAACATAAAATAACAAAAGTCAAATAGTCAAAGGACTAAATTAGAACATTCAAACACACAAAAAGGGAAAAGGTTACATTCTACCCCCCTTTAAAAAGAATTTTGACCCTATTGAATTTGCCTTGTAATTAGTGTTAATACACAACTCCTTTGAGTATGTTTTAAGGTATGGTAGTCATTTAGATTAGACAGCATTGAGTCTTTGTGGTATTGCAAAAGAGCACCAGCAGTACTAACAAAATGTTAGTACTGCTGACATTTAAGCTCCAATTTAAGCTAGTAGTAATAGGATCTAGTAGTTCACCTTTTAGCATTTTATAGTTTAGATACAGCTTAATCCATATTAAGTCTTAGTTTTAGGTATCTAGCTTAATTTCTAGCTTAAATTCAGCTGTCAAAATTCCAATAAAAAGCTCAAAAAGCCAAAAACAGTAGTAGTAAAAATTTAGCTTTAGTTTTAAATTCTAAGCTTTAAGTAATAGGTTTTATTTGCATGAATTATTTCTTTAAAGTTGAGTGAATAAGTTTTCATAAGCCCATCGTCCCTGACTTGGCTTTTTGAGCATTTGAGCCTAATAAAGATTTTTACTTTCACACTTATTCCGAGTTTAGCATTTTTACCTTCAGAATTTTAGCTTGGGCTTTAAGTGAGTTCTACAGCTTAAGTTTTCTTTTCTTTTTAGATTAAGCCTCTTATAAAGCTTTTATAATACAATTTTCCTTTTTAAATTTGAGCTTAAATTTGAGCTTATTATAGTTAGTTTTAAATGAAAATAAGGCCAAAAGCTTAAGTTTCTGTTGACAACAGCTTTAATAAGCTGTTTTAAGGGCTTATAAAGTAGTATTAGACTTATGTTCCTTTTATTAAAGTATTATTTAATTTTTTAGTGTCTTTTATTAAGTTCGCAATTTTTAGTTATTTCAAAATAAAAAAAAATAAAAATAAACATAAAAATAACAAAAAGTGGGTTTGCCAGCTCACAACCCACGACCTCTATCATACATGCCATATACGCTTAACCATTGTGCTTTCCATTAGCTCTTCCAGTATAACTTACCCGCACTTCTTATCTTTATACACATGTTTCACTTATAATCTATATAAGCTGTTAGCTTATTTCTGTGGCTTATTTTAATAAGCTACAACTTTGAGCTTAATTTCCTATATTGTTTATAAGCTTAAGCTATTTTTTTGAAATTTTTTTAGAATTTTTTTACCTAAAAATTAGTATTTTTAATCTTTAATTTTCCTTTTAAAACTTTAAAAAAATATAACAAAAAAATAGAAAAATTAATCCGAGAAAAATAAAAATCTTTTTATAAAAATGTTTCTTTTATCATTAATTTGCAAAAAGTCATTTTTTTAAAGAACTTTCGTTCTTGTTCCTCAGGTTTTCAATTTGGGGGTGGCCCTGCTGTTTTTAAAAACTCCGGTTTTCCACTCTAGTTTTTTTTAAACTTCGTTTTTAGTCAATTAGAATACATTTAAAAAGAAAAATAAAAATTAGGTTAAATTTTGTAGAATTTAAATTTTTGGGCCTTAGGTTTATAAGTGTCCCTTTTGCGTCCTATTTGATTAAAAGATTTAATTGTTTGTTTCCTATTTTAGTAGATTTAGATCATCAAAAAAAATATCTTTGCTACATTCAAATCAGGATCCGAACCTAAACGTGGTTTCAATTTCACTAGTCATTGGGGATAACGACCCGGTGATCATACTTTACCCGGTTTAATAATACGATTTATATTATATTATATATTATATTTGAGAGTGAATTTTATCAAGGGTAACTTGGTAAATTTTCTTAATTACTCTTAAAGGTTATAATTATATATATTTACTTGGAATAAAACTTAACACATCAGTTTGCTCATATCAGTGTTGTAATATAGCCACATTTTGGTTGTAGTGAACCTAATGCAAAAAAAAAAAAGGATTCATCCAGATCCTGAGGACAGGGGAGCTGGACGAGGGGCAGGCGGGGGGGGGGCTTTAGTTGGGTGGGGGGGGGGGTGGTCGGGGGGATGTGTGGGGAGTGGTGCAGGGGGTGGCTGGGGAGGGTAGGTTATGTATGATAGAATAGCGATGAGTGACCTAAGTTATATGACAAGTAAAGCAATAAACACACACAGAAGACAATCAGAACTGATATACTCTACAATGAAACTTCAGTAAGCCATTCACACCGTCCGAGAACTAATGTAAGGAAAACGTATCAACCATGAATAATCCGATAAAACGTAGGTTTATTTATTTAGTGCAATGATTGTCGTATCTCGAATGACATATCATTCCTAGACTTAGGCGGTACTTCTTCCTAAGACCTAGACACGCTAATTCTGTCACAATTAGACGTATCCGCATAAAGCTTCCTTATGTTGATTATAATCTATCTTAGGATCTAAGTAATGGTGCTCTTATTAAACCCTGCTCTTTATATACTAGTAGTCCACTGTCCGAGTCCTTACCAATGGAATAAGAACATACTCGTTGATACCACGGTCACATTATGGCCCAACTTATCTCAACAAAACTAAAGAAAAATAGATTCACTATCTGTGATCCTATGATTCTAGGTATATAAATTACAATATGAAGAGTTATCCCGGACTCTTAGCCTACGCCCAAACATCACCGAAGTTGCAGCGCATTAAATATGTAGGACTAGACCTAGTTGAATAATATGTCGCATACTTAAGCACGTAAACGAATATAAATTGATAAACATAAACAACAATCAACGATAAATTAAGCAATCGAGATAAACAAACCAAACATTAGATCTTCATAGACAAGGCTGATACCTAAAGGTATCAGTCGATAGTCATTGTAAAATACACACGGTTTGATATATGAACGATTAAAATAAAGAAACCTTAGTCGAACGCGTATTCGGTTGCATGAAGATTACAAGAGTTTTCCTATGATCCGGAGGCTCTTTATGACCTTCTAGGCTCCTTTATTCGTCTCTTGGTCGATTTGGTGGTTTAGGGATCACTTTCCATACCTAGAAACTGAGTTTTGGGTCGTCATTTATAGGGTCCTGGAAACTCCGTCGATACGCCATATTGAGCAATGTGGGATACGGCGTATTGGGGATTTCTTAGAGTAAGGACCACGTTTGATATCTTCCAGAAGCTTCGTGTATAATAAATCTTGAATACGGCATATTCATGTTCCTGGATACGGTGTATTGGACTTAAATCCTTCGTGGTATCTGGTGAAGTGTAGGCACGGATACACCGTATCTTCTTAATGGATACGACGTATTGAGGTAAAAACTAGTTTATGTTTACATCGCGTTGAACCAACTATTATATGACAGCTATCGTTGATGTGGATACGGCGTATTCTTCAAAGTCAGGCAATGGTCTTTTGATTCGTCAAAGTCTTGGATACGTCTACATTTCTATAATAATACGGCGTATTGGTTTTGTCATATCTGTAACTTTCTTGAATTCTTCATTTATGCTCCAAAATGCGTGCCTTTTAGCATAACATCACCAAGTACTCCATAATTACTGCAATTCTTAAATACAAACGATTAAGTAACAATTCTTTGCAATAACTATACAAAATGGGTTAATAACATGGGATAAATGATGCTATAAAATAGACGTTATTTGATGTCATCAAATATCCCCCCACTTAAATTCTACTTGTCCTCAAGTAGCCTTTAGAAGTTTATAAAAATGTATCCCTAAGGATATTTTCCGTTAAAGCATTTATTTGATCTATTACAAGTACACAACCATTCACCTCACGAAATAGGAAGATGAAAACACTCAAATCACTCAACTAATCTATGTGGTAACATGTAACTAATTCGCTTAATTGCTCGGTCGTGATGAGTATTCAGTCATAAGCTTGGCAAGATACACATCTCCACCACGAAAGCCAATGATACAAGTTTTAAAAGGTAAATATGGTTTTTGTATGGTAAAGCTTTATAGTTGACATTCTACAATCTTTCATTCAGAAGTACCACTCCAATAAGCAGCTGAAGTACACCTACATACCATAATGAAGAAATAGAACATGTGGTTCGATCACATCCTATTCGAATTTAACCAACAGTTGAGATGAATAATTATATAGGGTAGGAACCTTCTACTTTCACCAATAAGTAATAAAAAAACTACCAAAACAAGCAACTGTGACATGCATACATGGCCGTAACGAAAGAATAGACATGCACGCTTGATCACATCCTCATTCGCGTAAAACCCATGGTTAATCATTAGGTGAGAGGGAGAGTAATAATTGTGTGAAAGTTAAAAATCAAGAAACCATATAATTAAGACTAAGATACAAGTTGCTATACACTTTTTCCTGAACGTTATCATGACAAAGACACGACTATTTACAACGTCTTGATCATAGATAAAAAACAACAACCTAAGTTGGCGTTCCCGTAACGGTCAACTTCCCAATCATCCTAAAACTTTACATACTCTACAAGGCAAGTGGCGATATCTTCCACTTTATACAATACTCTACATCGTTGATTTTTGTTGTGTATCAACGAATAATCGATCCTTCGTGTAATTCCTTCGGTAATGCTCTTTGCTAAACGATTATCTTCAAATCTTCATTCTCTTTCTTTTTTTTATAATTTTTCTCATTTTTTGATTTTTTTGCAATCTAACTATATACGAAACTCAGAGTAGTTCCACCATCTTCACGATCATAATAATTTCGGATAATTCCTTTGATAGTTCTTTCGTTCTTCGGACTCAGCATTAATTGTGATGGTAGTAAAATCACATAAGTTTTGACTATAATATACATTCCCATTTGCAATGTGCAAATTTCTAACCGCACCAAAGATAGAAAATGATACAAGACTCAGGAAATACAAACTTTACACTTTAAGCAACTAGCAACTGTAAATTAAACTTAATCTAACAGGGTAGGTTAAGGTGTAAGGGTGTAACGAAACAAATAGTTGGTGTAAATTCCTAAAGGATTGGCTCTACAGGTTGTTCTAGTGGATCAAATCCATTTATGGCTGGTAGTTTGCCAAAAACTATAAAGCCAACTTAGTTGGATTGTTGCTGAAAAGATGTTGCTGACAAAATGAAGTTGCTGATGAAGATGGATAGTGTTTTAAGATCAGATCAAGATGTGTTAAAGTGTTTGGATACATCCTCCAAGAACTTAAGAAGATTAACCTGAAGAAACATGAAGTTTAAAGAGTTCAAAATCATGTTTAGGGGAGGATTGTTGGGAATTATACATTCCTAACTTAGTACCGTTAGGTATATACTTAGTATCGTTAGGTATATACTTAATATCGATAGTTATAGTTAGTACTGACAGTACAAAGTGTTAAGTACTGCTTAGTTAGTTAGTACCGATAGTATAAAATAGTTAGTACCGTTTAAGAGATATGCATGAGATATTATAGGAGAAGATATGTATTATCTTTTGTGCATTTTGTAAGTCTGTTAGGGTTTATCCTTGGTCTATAAAAGGAACCCTAGAGCATTAGAGAGATAACAAGCAGTTCAATATATATATCTCATCTCATACAATCATATCTCATAGTTAGTAATCTGTAATCACTTTAACAGATTAATAGAAATAAAGGTTTAGTTTTTCAGTGTTCTTCTTAATATTATTGTGTAGATTCCATATATACAATAAGTATTCATAGTCAGTGTTTCTATATAGTCAATCTGTAGTTATACAAGTTGGCTATCACCCTTAGCAGGCTGCAAAGATCTGTTCAGTTTGGGACTCACACATGCTAACACACGAAAATAAGAAGAAAAGTAGAGAGAGAAACTAGAGAGAGAAACAAAAGAGAGAAAGATTAGATTGGGAGGAACACATATGAAATGTAACCAACGCCCTCTCCATGTGTGGAGAGGGTCCTATTTATACCCTTAACCTACTAGATGGCATATGGTATTTCTACTTAGGCCAGGCTTGGCTTATCTTGGGCTTTGAGACCAAAACATAGATAATATTAGCTTAAAGTCCAAGCCCGTTAATCCCGACTAGCCTATTTCATAACATCACAAATTACGACTAAGATAACCGATAACATTCTTGTTCAACTTATATAAAAATAAGGCTAACAACATAACACACTCCAATTGCCAAAAACATAACACCATGTCCCAATTTGGCTAAAAACTAACTCTGTCCGTTTTTATGTATGTCACGGATCCACTGATCCACAATACAGAGATTCGTCCCTATTTAAAAATGACTGATGCAAAAGAGAGTGGGATGCCATCAAATATAGATTTGGTGGAAATGATGAAATCAAAGGAAAATGCCAGAAGTCTATTCTAAAGAAACAGTCTGAAGGTTTCTATTGTATTAAAATCAGAAGGATTCATAAAGGCTATGACAGGTTCCAAAGTCTTCTGAGTCAATTAGAGATTCATGGGGCCAGGTGTATCACTATGGATGCAACTCAGATATTCCTTAGATCTCTTTCCTTTCTGCCTAGGTCTTAAGTTTCCTTAATCATGAGGACCAAGCCTGGAGTGGACAGTCTCAGCTTTGATGATCTGTATAATAATCTAAGAGTATTTGAGAATAATGTAAAAGGCTCTACTGCATCATCCTCAAGCACGCAGAATGTAGCGTTCGTCTTTGAGAACACCAGCAGTACTAATGATGTTAGTACCGCTTATGGTGTTTCTAATCCTTTTGGTCATAACTCACAATATAAACAAACATCATCATACTCCTTGCAAATCAATCTAGTTTCCCTTAATTGGATCATGAGGATTTGGAACAGCTTGATGAATTTGACTTAGAAGAAATGGACTTGAAATGGCAGGTGGCCATGATTTCAATGAGGATGAAAAAGTTCTTCAAAAAGACAGGTAGAAAGCTACAATTTGATGCAAAGGAACCAGTTGGTTTTGATTGTAAAATCCAAAATTGTCGAGTGTTACAATTGTATCAAGACAGGCATTTTGCCTAGAGAGTGTAGAACAAGGGAAATTTAAGATAATAGGATGAGAGTGCTTGGACTCGGAATTATGGATGGAAGAAGATCTGGTAGCAGGAGGACTCTTTAAGCATTGATTGGATATTGATGAAGAAGGTGTTGATTGGATCCTGTCATAAGAGAGAAGAAGATTATGATTTGATGGCTTGCAACTGCTTTGGCTCATGACACAGAGGTAAAATTCATGTTCAAATGTATGTAAAGAGTCTTATGCTAAACTTAAATATTATATGATGCATAGAGAGTTACATCTTAGTGATGCAAGCATAGAAATAAAGAATATAACTCAACGGTCTAAGAATGTTGAAGCACAATTAGTTGCCTCATCAACTAAGGGTCATCTTTGGTATGAGGAAATGATAAGGTTTATGAAAAAACTAGAATTAGATGATAAAAATGATTATGTCCTAAAATACATTAAAATCTATTGAAGAATCAGAAAGAAACTCAATAGAAAAGAAGATTTAAAAGCTAAAGTAGAAAAATGGCACAACTCTTCTAAAAATCTTGGTAAACTACTAAATACCTAAATGAGTGCTAATGATAAATTTGGACTTAGGTATGGGGATCACAAATATGATGGCATTTTGAGTTATGAAAATGAAGTTCTACAAAGTGTATTTATGAATAAGGAAAGTAGTTAAGTAATATCAACCTTTGTAGGATTGGTTGTTACAAACATGGAGGAATGCTTGACTGTACCCCCACCCATGACAGGGAATTACATGCCATCTGGACCTGATGTAGAAATAGATTACTCACAATTTACATATGGTCCAAAACAATCTCATACTAGTGAACCAAATGAACCCAAACCAGTGACTTTGATACCTATGAATCAGATTGTAGTGTTGAAACAAATGAACCTTTACTTGAACCAACTGTCAATAAACCTAAAGTAGTATGTCAACCTAAGGTTTGGTCTGATGCTCCTATCATTGAGGAGTATGAATCAGATAGTGAAGATGAACATGTGTCTTAATCAACAGAAGAACAGGAAACACCTAGTTTTGCTAACAAGCAAGTAAAAACTCCTAGGGAAACTGTTAAGAATCATTTCACACATAGTAAAAATTCTACAGTTGACAAGAAAGGGTTGGGATATGTGTGAGTCCCTTGTAAAATGGATCTCTGCAGCCTATTAAGGATGATAGCCAAGATGTATAAATACAGTTGACTATGTAGAAACACTGATTATGAATACTATGTGTTAATGCGGAATCTTAACACAAATACTAGAAGTAATAAATGAAGAACTAAATAATAACTTCTATTAATCTGCTTTGAATGATTACAGATTACTAACTATTGAGATATGATTTTGTATGAGATATCTTGAGCTCGTGTCTAACTATGCCAAGAGGGATCCTTTTATAGACCAAGGATAAACCCTAACAGGCTTACAAAACGCGTACATATCTTTTCCTAAAATATTATCTAGACATATATCTTAATCGGTACTATCTAATTTCTCTACTAACGATACTGACTAACTGATCTGAGTACTTAAAATTTTTATACTGTCTGTAATAACTATAACTATCAGTACTAACTATTTGTACTATCGGTACTAAGTTAGGAAAACGTAATTCCAACAATCCTCCCTAAACATGAATGTTGGATCTCGTTTAACTTCATGTTTCTTTAACTTCTTAACGCATAGAGGATATGTATCCAAACACTTTTATCTTTCTTGATCTTTTTTAACTCTATCCTTCATTTCAGCAAGCAACTTTGTCTTACTCATGCAAAACCTGCAAACATCTTTTCTGTAAAATCTAATAAAGTGAACTTTATGTTTTTGGCAAATACCAGCCATTAACGGATTTGATGTTCACTTACTAGTAGCAATTTTGTTCTGGGATAGTTAACTCTTTTTTTATAAACATGGTGAGTTAATTTACCATACAGTTTTGGTAAACTGTAACACCTAGCTACAAATGGAATTGATTTGTTATTTACCAAATTTTACCGTTTGCTTTTGGGACTTTAGCCAATGCTTCATTGCCTTAACACTGGTGCATTGATTAAACCATATAGTTTTTAGCAAACTATCAGCTATCAAAGAATTTAATTTAGTCTTTACCAAGATACTGTTGATCTTGGACTAAGCCAACTCTTCACCAACAGAATCAAGGTGAGTTGAGAACCCTACAATTTTTGGTAAATGTCAATCATAACGGACTTTGGAAGTCATTTACCAATAAGCCATTTTGCTTATTGTACTTGGCAAGTTATTATGCTGGTTAAGTATGGTGAACTGTGACCATTTGTGTGTGGTTTTGACAACACACTCAAGATCCTTCCTCATTTCCATCAAAGTTTAGTTCTTAACTATGCAAGCAACTTTTGATAAAACTAAGCAACTCTAATGCTTAGTATTGTCTTCTTCAGACTCAACTTTAATTCAGCATTTACACCGTACTTTCTTTCTCAAGGTTACTTCTTCTCTACAAGGCATATAATGACTATCCTGCCTCGGTATCATAATGTCTTGACCCCTGAAGAACTATGTAGCTTCCCAACCTCACTATATTCCATTCTGCTGAAACTCTAGTATGCAGACTCCACATGATTCATACAACCTCCATGTGACAATCTTCCAATCTTGTTGACCACTCCAGAAGTCACTTTGTTCATTCCCTTCTGTTGAGGATTCCATCATAATCTTCAAGTCTCCCCAAAGAATCAATTCAAATCCATCTAATGTAACTTCTGAGAACTGATCCCTTATCAAGTCATACAGATGAAATAGATCTTGTCTATCAAAGATATGAAGTACCTCCATGAGATAGTTGAAAGCCCTAAAATTCCCATTGGCTCTGTAGATAACAAGATAATCTCCATCTGGTGATGATACCTTGTTCAATCTAGCAATAACTGATTTCTTCTCCATTATCTCACTGTCTAAGATACTTTCAAATGTAACAATCTTCAGGCATTTTTTATGTTCATCCTCACTGTCAACATCAGATTGTTTTCTTGCCTTTTTCCTTGCAATCATTTTGATATGACCTCCCTTTCTTTTCTTAGTACCAAGTTTTCTCTTTTTAGTACTCTCTTCTTCTTTACTTTCCTTCTGAACTTCTTCTTTACTTTCCTCCTTAACTTCTTCTTTACTTTTAGAGGAATCAACTCCTTTCTCATTCATCCTTTTGATCAATCTTTCATCTTCAGCAGACCCAATAGAGATAAAATCTTCATCTGACCTCTTAATCTTCTCATACAAAGCTTGTACTTCCTCAAACTTCTTGATTTTCAATTCAGCATGCTTGAAGTTTCCTACATGCTTCAAGTAGGTCATCATTTGATTTCTCAGTTGATTCTTGGTTGGTGGTCTGTTCCTGATGGCTTCTGATCTCTGTTGAGCAAGGAATTTTCTTTGAGCAGCAATTGTGTCATGAAGGAACTTTGCTCTTTCTTCTATTGTAAATTGCTCTCTTTCTTGTTCTTGAAGCTTCTCAGCAAGAAGTCTATCTGCCTCAATCCTTGCCTTTATATCATCAAAGTTTCTTATAAGAGCTTCATTGGCAGCTTTTTCTTTAGCAATTTTGTTTCTTTCCTCTTCAGCTTCCCACTCTTCTTGTATTTTCCTAGCCATCTCTTCATCACTTTCAAGCTGTTTAAACTTTTTCTCAGCTTCAGGTATACCATCAGATTCACTTTCAGATTCATCCTCCTCTTCAATTTTCTTCTTTCCTTTGTCTTTTGGATCAATCTTTGGAAGAGGCTTTAATGTGAGAAGTGATCTTGTAGAAGTAGGCCTAGGTCTATCAGTTTCTTCAACATCCTTCAACTCTACACCTTTCTCTTTTTCTCTAGAAACTGCTTTGGCTTGACTCATGTTGAGGAGAACCTTAGCTATTGTTTCATCATCACCAAATATTGTAGAAGTGGGTGTTTGAGTGGATGTTTGAGTGGTTTGAGTAGCAATTTCTTCTTCAGTACCTTTCTTATGCCCATCAGTACTTTCAACTTGCTCTTCAGTACCTTCAATGTGTTCTTCAGTACCTTCATTTTTCTCTTCAGTACCTTCATTTTTCTCTTCAGTACCTTCATTTTTCTCTTCAGTACCTTCAAAGTTCTCTTCAGTACCTTCATTTTGCTTGTCAGTACTAACTTTGGATCCGTCAGTACTAACTATTGGTCTGTCAGTACTAACTTTCTCCATATCAGTACTAACTCCATCCTTGTCAGTACTAAGTACATCTTCAGTACTAAGTATGTTCTCATCAATCTCCTTGTCTTCATCCACCATTTCTCTTGTCCTCCCTTCATTCTGAGCATTCTCTGTTTCCATATGATCAACTGTATCTTCAGGAATTTCATCAAACAGAGGATCTCTTTGAACTGATGATTCACCTTTAGCAAACTTCCTCCCTTGTTTGGATACAGACTCTTTGTGCACCCTATGTTTCTTTGAGAAGCTCTTTCTTGGGAATCTTTGCTTCAATGAGACACTTTTCAGCCATGCTTTATGGTGTTTGATGACAGGTTTAGCTTGCTTCTTGAGCTTTGTGATCTGAGCCTTCAAGTCTTGTATTTCCTTGGCTTGATCTGAAACCTGTGCACATAAAGATAGACAAAGATCATAGACACTTTGGATAGTCATGTCACCCTCATTCCCTGAAAGGGATTTATCACTGGATGAATGACCTCCAAGATTCTCACCAGAAGTTTCTGGGATAGAATCAGGAATAGTAGTAGTGGGTGAAGGTCTTGGGGATGGGTCAGTCTGTTGCTCAAGAGGTACCTCACTAGTGTGAGCAGGAGATGAGTCAGTCTGTGGCTCATGAGGTACTTCACTAGTGGGAGCAGGGGAGGGTGTAGGTTGTGCTTCAGATGGTCTTTCTGAAGAAGCACCCTCATCCTGAGTTGGTTGTACCAACATAGTGGCAAACAAAGGGGTGATATTCCCTGAGAAATGTTTACCCTTCTTAACCATGAAAGAAAAGACTTTACTAGTTAAAGTATTTACAGGAAAATGATCTAAAGGTACAGACACATTAGCTAGTTGTTTATCTAAAAAGATAGAAATAAAACGTGGGTACATTACAAACTTTTTCTTAGCATCTAAATGTCTAAGCATACCATCAAAAATTAATTTAGAAAAATTATACTTTTGATTAGATGTTAAGCAGATGACAGCAGTGGCAATGTTAGTAGGAATTTGATCCCAAGAGGTACTTTTGGAACTAAGACAATGATTAATTGTATGAAATAAAAACCTCCATTGGGGTGAAAACAAAGCTTTATTAAATGTTAACACTGTTAAATCCCCCTCATACCCCATTAGCTGTATAGCATCAAATATAGCCTGATTAGGTAATGAGTCTATCCCATCAGCATCATCAAAAAGAAGATCACTTCTTATTGATGCCTCAGAGATAGACACAGACTTGCCAGCTACTTTGGCAGTAATGTGCCTAACATTGTTGATTGTTTTGGACTTAGCAGACGTCCAAAACTGTTCAACAAATGTAGTAGATACAACAGGACTTACAGTGAGAGCATGATGAATGGAGCTTCGCTTAAGAAAGTCAATGATCTCGTGAAACTCTTCATTCCCTTCAGACTTCTCCAAATATGCGACCATGTTATGCTTCGGACATGAATCAAGAACAGCCATTTTACTTGAGAGAGAGATCGTCGTTAAGAGAGATATTAGGGCTTGTAAATGCGAATGTATGTTAGAGAGAGAATGCGTAAGGAACTGCGCAATTGAGATGGGTTTATATAGGTTTAGGAGACCTAATTTCAAGAAAACCGTTTCAATTTACACTTTGTACCCTTGGCGGTATTTTTCTTTAACGTCTCTAAAGCGGTACAAACTTTGCCCAGCGGTACTAACTTTGCACTGGCGGTACTAACTTTGTCCAATCAAAGAGTGAACAATGTAGGTAACTGGAGTGCTTCAGTACCATCAATAACTCTTCTCAATGACTCTCTAAACTCTATCAAACCTTTGGAAATGCATCACCTATGGTTAACATGTTTCTCTATACAAACTATACAACACAGCATATTGCCTCCCTTTAACCAATGCAGCTTATGGATTTATCATCCCAATAGTAACAACCAAGAACTGAAACCTGCTAACATCAAATGCCTTGGTGAGTAAATCAGCTACATTGTCATCAGTGTGGATTTTAAGCACCTGAATGAGCTTCTTTTCATAAGCATCTCTTATGAAATGGTGCCTAATAGCAATGTGCTTTGTCTTGGAATGATATACTGGATTCTTTACAATGCAAATGGTGCTTTCATTATCAATGTAGATCTTTGTGTTCATGAAGTTGAACCCATAGTCTAACATTTGATTTTGAATCCACAAAACTTGCCCACAGCAGCTTGCAGCAGCAACATATTCTGCTTCAGTAGTAGAAGTAGCCACAATGGTCTGCTTTTTGCATTGCCAAGAAATGAGTCTCCTGCCAAGAAATTGACAACCTCCTGTTGTGGATTTCCTGTCAAGATTTGCTCCAGCATAGTCACTATCTGAGTAGGATTCCAGGTCAAATGAAGACACTCTAGGATACCAAAGACCCAGTTTGGGTTTGCCCTTTAGGTACCTAAAAATTCTCTTGACAGCACTTAGATGGGAAGACTTTGGAGTGACCTGAAACCTAGAACAAGCACAAACTGCAAACATAATGTCAGGTCTAGAAGCAGTCAAGTACATTAAAGAGCCAATCATGGACCTATAGAGATGGACATCCACATCACTGGCTTCCTCATCCTTGACTAAAGGCTTCTGAGTCTCAATTGGTGTACTAGCAGTCTTAACATTTGCAAAGTCAAACTTCTTCAGGATTTCTGCAACATACTTATCCTGACTAATAAAGATACCATCTTCCTTCTGTTTGACTTGTAATCCAAGAAAGAAAGTGAGCTCTCCCATTGAACTCATCTGAAATCTACTCTTCATTAATGCCTCAAACTCATCACACCAAGATTTCTTTGTAGACCCAAAGATGATATCATCCACATAGACTTGAACTAGTATGATATCATGTTTGTCCTTCTTTAGGAAGAGAGTTTTGTCAATGGTTCCTCTTCTGTATCCATTCTTCAATAAGAAAGTAGATAAAGTAGCATACCAGGCTCTGGGAGCTTGATGTAGCCCATAGAGAGCTTTTACAACTTTGTATACTTTCTGAGGATATTTAGGATCTAGAAAACCTGGTGGTTGAGACACATAAACCTCTTCATCAATTTTCCCATAAAGGAAGGCACTTTTCACATCTATTTGATAGACTATAAAGCCCATATATGAGGCAAAGGCTAAAAAGATCCTTATGGCTTCAAGTCTTGCCACAGGAGCAAAAACCTCATCATAGTCTATCCCTTCCTCTTGCCTATGTCCCTGAGCAACTAACCTTGCTTTATTTCTGACAACAACTCCTCTTTCATCCTTCTTATTTTGATAAACCCACTTTGTACCGATAACCTTCTTCCCATAAGGCAAATCTACTAAGACCCAAACTTTCTGTATCTTGAACTGCAACAATTCTTCTTGCATAGCATCAACCCAGCTTTCATCTTCAAGAGCTTTTGAAATCTTCTTGGGTTCATGTTGAGACAGGAAA
The DNA here is from genome assembly GCA_026074375.1 of Tanacetum coccineum. NCBI lineage: Eukaryota > Viridiplantae > Streptophyta > Magnoliopsida > Asterales > Asteraceae > Tanacetum > Tanacetum coccineum. The sequence goes on from BQNB010012405.1 coordinate 64,490, forward strand.
CAAGAAAATAAACAATGATGAAAGTCCTTGTGGTTAGTTCTCTTTTGCTTTTGAACATAGCTAACAAAAGCATAAGCTCCAGAACTTTTATTTACTTTGCTTCTTGTTTGAACTGCTGAGTTTGGATCTCCTAGAATTAGTGCTTTAGGATGAGTGGAGTGAATCCTTGATGTGGGAATAGGACTAATATTCACAACAGTTCCCAAGTTTGTGAAGTCAGCCACTGTACCCTCATCATCATAAGATGAAGTAGTGAAGATACCATCAGTGGAATTTTGATAACTATCTTCAAGAGGAGGTATTTCTGAATCATCTTCTTCAGGATTTGTTAGATCAGAAAGAGATAGTCCCTCATGAGGACTGGCAGTACTAACTAGTATGCTAACATTATTAAATACGTTAGTACTGCTAGTTTTAGTTGGTGTGCTAACAGTACTAAAAATGTTAGTACTGCTAGTCTTAGCAGCTCCTTCTTGTATAACCAAGGTCTCAAACTTCTTCCTGAGAGCTTCAGCTTCCTCATAAGCTTCCTCTTCTTGCTTCTTAAGTCTTTTAAGTTCATCCATAAAGACTTGTTTTTCTTCTCTTGGACCTTCTCTCTTATCATCTGTTGTTAATGCTGGAGTGATTGGTGAAGAATAAGAAGGCCATATTGGCAGTACAAAAGAGTCTTGAGCAGATTCATCTTCTTTGTTAGAATCCCCTGCTTCAATAATGTCTTCTGTACCTGCATTTTGTTTAGCTTCTTGTTGACCTGCATGTAGGTTAGCTTGATTCTCTGATCTAACAGGAAGATAATTCATAGAATCAGTTAAATAATCAAGATCAAAAAGCTAAGTTGGTCCTTTCCCTGCAACATTTGGTTTGTTCTCTAAGAAGGTGATGTGCAGGTTTTCTTCAACTCTTTTGGTTTCTAAATTGTATACCCTAAAAGCCTTGCTTTGTAGAGAATACCCAACTAAAAACCCTTCATCTGATTTTCCAGCAAACTTGCCAAGGTGGTCAATGGTATTCAAGATGGTCACATGGCACCCAAAAGGTCTTATATAACTTATAATTGGTATCTTACCAGTTAAAAGTTCATAAGGTGTCTTATTATGAGGCTTGGTCACTAATACCCTGTTTAGAACATAACAAGCAGTACTAACTGCTTCAGCCCAAAAAGTGTTAGGTAAAAATGAATCTGCAAGCATGGTCCTTGCAGCCTCAATAAGGGTCCTATTCTTTCTCTCAGCAACTCCATTTTGTTGTGGAGTTCTGGCATTACTATATTCCCTCTTGATCCCTTTTAACCCACAGAATTCAATAACCTCCTTGTTCTTAAATTCTGTTCCATTATCACTTCTAATGGTCTTAACCTTTTGATTCAATTGGTTCTCTATCTGTCTTATAAAGTCCTTAAGGATTGCACTAGTTTCATCCTTAGTTCTTAAGAAAAATACCCAACTAAACCTGCTAAAATCATCAGTGATTACAAGGCAATAGGTCTATGTTTAAGCTCTTACAGATGTAAGGTCCAAACAAATCCATATGAAGAAGTTGTAGGGTTTGGCTAATAGAGCTTACTGCTTTGGCCTTACAAGAGGCCTTGTGTTGCTTTCCTTTCTGACAAGCAACACAAGTGTGGTCATTTTGAAAAATCTTTGAAGGTAAACCTCTTACAAGGTTTCCCTTCACAAGTTTGTTAAGGTTTTTGAAATTTACATGACCCAGCCTCCTATGCCATTTGTTAGATTCATCAGTTGTGGCCTTTGCAATTAAACAAGCCAATCCTCCTGTAGGAACAATGTTCTCTAAATTGAAACTGTACATGTTTGTCTGGGGATTTTAAGTAATACTTGATTTTCATCAGGTAACTTAAACTCAGAAGACAAAACAAGACATTCAGAGTCAGTAAACAGAACCTTGTTCTTTTTGTCACATATTTGTGACACAGAAAAGAGATTGAAATGCTGAAGTTCTTTTACAAAGCATACATCCTCAAAATCTAACTTACCCGTTTTAATTTTACCTTTACCAGTGATATAACCTTTACTACCTCCAAAAGCAACAGGGCCACCATTAAAGTCTTGAAATTCAGCAAGGTAGGCCTTGTTTCCAGTCATGTGCCTGGAACATCCACTATCAACAATTCCTTTATTCTTTAGAGCTCTATGTGGATAATCCTGCACATTAAAAGAAAGAGATTAGATTCTCTTAGGGACCCAAGCCTGTTTGGGCTTGAGTCTGCCTAGTGGATCTTTGAAAGTGTAACAATTTCTAAGATTGGATCCACCATTGTATTTGGAGACATTGTGCCAGTTGTATCTTTGTGGTCTCCAATTACAACCTGCTGAGGGCTTAACAGCAGTTTCCCTTTTTCCCCCAACAGTACTAACTGCATTTACCTTAGCAGTATTAAACTTTTGATTTGAAAATTTTGGTCTAAGTACTGTTGTCTTTTTGAAAGGCCTTGTTGGTGAATGAGTTTTGTGAAAAACATTTGCTGGTCTAACTCTATTCACAATTAACTGGAATTGTACCAGTTTTAGTTAGTACTGCTGAAGGAACAAATTGATTTTGTTTATTCACTCTTTGCACATTGTTCCAAGTTTCCCTTAACTCCTTTTGACTGGTCTTTTTGTCCCACCCACTGTTTAATTTAGCTTTTCTTGCCATCCTCTTCTCATGGTAATCACAATCTCTAATTAAATGATTAAGACTACCACATACAAAACATGCTCTTACAGTAAACCCATACCCCAACTCTTTCTTGTCAACTTTAGGTTTTTGACTATGTGTGAACTGACTCTTAACATTTTCCCTAGGAGTTTTTACTTGCTGGTTAGCAAAACTAGGTGTTTCTTGTTGTTTTGTTGGTATAGACACACACTCATCTTCACTATCTGATTCATACTCCTCAATAATAGGAGCATCAGACCAGACCTTAGGTTGACATTCTACATTAGATTCATTGACAACTGGTTCAGACACTAATTCAGAGGGTTCTGTACTAATGTTAGATTCACAGGTATCAAATTCACTTGATTGGGATTCAGATTCACTAGATTGAGTCTGTTTTGGACCATATGTAAACTGTGAGTAATCTATTTCAATTTCAGGTCCAGAGGGCATATAATTCCCTGTCATGGGTGGGGGTACAACATGCATTCCTTCTGCTGTAACAAACCTATCATACAAAGGTTGGTTTTCTATCTCACTCTTTTTATTCATAAAAACACTCTGCAACACTTCATTTTCATAACTCAAAATTCCATCATATCTGTGATCCCCATACCCAAGCCCAAACTTATCATTAGCACTCATTTGGGTATTTAGCAGTTTACTAAGATTTTTAGAAGAATTATGCCACTTTTCTACCTTAGCCTTTAAATCTTCTTTTTCTTTTTGAGCTTCTGCTAATAGTTTCTTATGGTATGTGAGGACATCTGTTTTATCATCTAAATCTATTTTCATAAACTTTATCTTTTGTTCATACCAAAGTTGTCCTTGTTGATGAGCAACTAACTGTGCTTCAACTTTCTTAAGACCTTGAGAATATGCCTTTATTTCAATGCTTGCATCACTAAGTTGTTCTCTCTGAGCATCATACAGTTTTTTAAGATTAGCATAAGACTCTTTACACTTATTTGAACATGAAATTACCTCTGTGTCTGAGTCTGAGCTGTTGCAAGCCATCAAAGCATAATCTTCATCTTCTGAATGATTTGTCCAATCCACTCCTTCTCCATCAACTGTCACCAATGCTTTAGAATCCTCCTTTTGTCCAGTTCTGCTCCCATCCTTGTTTCCAGAATTCCATGCATCCCTCCTCCTGTTATCTTGAGTTCCCTTGAATCTACACTCTCTAGCAAAATGACCTGTCTTGTGGCAATTGTAACATTCCACTTTGGTTTTATCAAAGCCAACTGGTTCTTTTGCATCAAATTGTAGCTTTCTACCAGTCTTCTTGTAAAACTTTTTCATTCTCATTGAGATCATGGCCACTTGCCACTTCAAGTCCATTTCTTCAAGGTCATATTCATCAATCTGTTCCAAGTCCTCATGATCCAGTTGAGGGCAACTTGATTGATTAGCAAGTAATGAGTATGATGAAGTTTGTTCAAACTTTGAGTTTTGACCAGAAGAATTAGGAACACAATAAGCGGTACTAACTTCATTAGTACTGCTAGTGTTCTCAGAGATAAAAGCTACATTTTGCGAGCTAGAGGATGATGCAGTAGAGCCTTTTATATCACTCTCAAAAACTCTTAGATTATTGTACAGATCATCAAAACTAAGACTGTCCACTCCTGGTTTGGTCCTCATTATCAAGGAAACTTGTGACCAGGCAGAAGGTAGAGATCTTAGGAATTTTTGATTTGCATCCTCAGTGGATACACCTGCTCCATGAATTTCTAACTGACTCAGAAGACTTTGGAACCTGTCATAGCCTTTAGGAAGCCATTCTGATGTTGGCGATACAAAGAATCCTTCAAATCATGTTGCTATCAAGATAAACTTTTTAGCATCTTCTTGGATTCGTCTCATTTCCACCAATCTAGATTTGATGGCAAACCCACACATCTCTTTGGCGCATCATCATCTTATGGAACTTACAAGATGATCTTCTGGTAGGCCATAAGCAAGGTGGCGTCTTGCTTTTCTCTCTATTTCTCTCGCACAATCTCTTCTGCATTCTACAGGGAAGGCAAAACCTTAATATTGCACTACCTGATCTAGTCTTTAGTGAATTGATACTAGGACCATTCCCATTTTGCGTATAACCTCCTAGATTGGATAGTCATAGTTATGCGCCCAAATAGTGCTCCATTTCTCCATAGCCCATTATCATATTCTCCCTTTTTGAGAATAGGCAGCTTGATGGTTTGATACTGAAATAGAGGAGTTATGTTGGTCTTGGTGTTTTGATGATGATGGTGGAGAGGTGTTGGTGGTGGTGGAATTTCGAATCTTCAGTGATGCTCAGACGATGTTTAGTTTTGATGATGAAGGTTATACTGGATTGATTGTTCACTACTATTCAGAGTTTCTCACAAAAGGCTTCTGATACCACTTGTGAGTCCCTTGTTAAAAGATCTTGTGGCAGCATATTATAGGATGATAGCCAAGATTTACAAACCATTGACGATGTCGAAACACTGATTAGAATACTATGTGTTAATTGGCGAAATTAACACATAAACTAATACTAAGCGAAGAACAATGAGAACTAAACAAAACTTCTATTATCTGCTTTAATTGATTACAGATTACTAACTATTAAAGATATGATTTGTAGCTATGAGATATCTGAGTCCGTCTCTCTAACTATGCCAATAGGAATCCTTTTTTTATAATAACAAGGAAAACCCTAACAGGCTTACAAAACGGCGTACATATACAATCGTCTTTCTAAAAATATCCTCATACATATCTCTAAACGTAACATGAAACTATTTTCTAACTCATCGCGTACTAACCAAACTGATCAGTACCTAACATTTTAATACTGTCAGTAAACTAACAATACTATCATACAACTATTTTGCGTACTGTTCGGTACAAATTTATGGAAACACATAAAACCAATATTTTTATACAAAATATATTTTATCATTTTCAATGGCACGCAAATTGGTCACTATTAAATGACACTTATATTTTTATTTTCATGCACAAAGTACGTGAAATGAGTATTAATCATATTCAATTGATACACCTTAGTACAATTTTTTATACACAACTGATACAAAACGAACTTATATATCATATGCGTTTTAGAAATGACACATTGAATTTGTGATACATATCCTCGAATTTGTGATACGTATCAACTGACACATACAAGCTTATATTTGTGTTTTTATAAATTTTATCGATTGGCACAACTTTTACATTGATACATAAACCAAATTAGGGGTGAGCATCGGTTCAAAACCGAAATCGAATCGAACCGAAAACCAAATTTGAGAAAAAACATAAACCGAAACTAACCTTTGTCAACGATTTCGTTGCCAACCTTAAGCCTAATGTCTTGGTCTTTTTGAAAATAAAAAATGTTCCAAACCAATTCAGCCACTCCACTTGGTGTTGACTGTTACAATTACAAGCACGCATAAAATAACCACAAGTCAAATCGAGGTTTATTACCTACCTTCCGTAGTAAGTCAAAAACTTCATATATCACCATGATACTTCATTTAACATGTAAATAAACTAATCTCAGTTAAGATGACCATAATGTTTTTGATTTCCCTAAGCCTAAACAAACAAGATATAAGGATCACGTATGGTTTCGGCTTAGAAGAACATTCTCACGCTCATGAGACACAAAAGTTTACAAGAATGACAAAAGCTTCACTGTTACCTTGAACACAAAATACAAAATCAACATTTCATTAATAGTAAGGATTCAAACTTTACAACTAATATGCACATGTGTCACCAACCTACCATAAACATGTGCATTTTTTTATAACTTTCAAAATGTATCAACAATGTGAATAGGCTAGCGCGGCAGCGGTAAACAAGGAGACTGTACAGTGATACATTATGTCACCATTTAATCTGTTCTTTTCATTAGATCAGAGAATAGGGATTTTAAAGAGGCGACGGTTAAGGTGGTTTGTTACCCAGATAAAAACGAGCGGTCAAAAACGGTGGCATGGGCATTAATGGCGGCTTCGCGGTTATATCTACGGTGACCACGACACCACATCTTTGTGGTTAGATCCTGATATGATTGTCATATAAACGGCAGCTTGGTGGTTATATTTACGGACTCGGTGGTAATGAGAGACATATCCGGTGGATCCTGTTTGCCGTCACGGACTCGAATCACCAAAAGAATTAACATGTATCACCTTGCTCCTCGATGATTTTTGCGGTTGTTCTTTATTTTTATTAATTGGCAGAGTGTTTTTTTAGATCTTGGATAGTGGTAATGAGAATGGAGAAAAAGTGAGATTGAGGATAAGTTATAACGTAGTATTAGGATTAGGAAACGTAAATGACTGAAATGTCCTTTTGGCTTTTATTTTTAATTTCACTTTTAGTTACTTAACATTAAATGAGAAAGGACACTTGGTAAAAATTTTTGGTTGGTGCCTATAAAAATCTACTTTAAGGAGGTGTTTACACATTGAAACGCAAATCTCTCTCTCTCTCACTCTCTCAAAAAGTCTCTCTCCATCTGCTCTTATATATATATATATATATATAAATAATATATATATATATATATATATATATAATAAATGTGTTGTGTGTGTGTGTGTTGTGTGATGGTGTGTGTGTGTGTGTGGTGTGTGTGTGTGAGTGTGTGTGAGTGTGTGTGTGTTGTGTGTGTGAGGTGTTTGCAAGCGTGTGGTTTTTATTCAAGAGAAAAATTATGTAATTATTTTGATTAATTGCAAAAGTAGGAAAGACCTTTGTTGAATTAATGCTTTAATTGCGTAAATGATTCTTGTTTAGTTTGATAAAATTTGGTAAATATGTTTTGCATGTTTTATATAGTGGCCTTTTTTATATAATTATGCAAAAATAATTTTCAAAATTAATATGGACTAAAAGTACATGATTAAAATGCTTATTGTATGTATATTGATACGTACACTTTGCTAAATCATTGACTATATACATAAATTTGTAATTTTTTTGCAAACGTTCTATAACGCAAGGGTTTAGTGGTTTCCGCAAGGGAACCCACGACGGAACAACGCAAGAATACACAAATTTTACATAAACAGTTTTAACAATATCTTAAGTATGTCGTAATCGTTACTAGGGGTCGATTATATCCCATGGGGAACTAACCTTATCCGTAGTAAGATCACTTATGCTTGAAAATATTGTAAACATAGCAACCCTAATTTTATAAATGACATGTGATTTATAAAATGTAGGGATTTGTATTTATAGAAAATTTTAAAACGAAAATGAAAATGTTTAAAAAAAACTAGTGTTATAAGGTTGTATGCATGCTTCCTTATGCACAATTTTGGTAACATTGTTTTTATCAAATTCTACCCTAAAATTAAGTCATTTTCCATCCAAGTATGAAATCTCCTGAGTTATATTTTTACTCTAAAATAGTTTTAGGTAAATTTGCAAACAAGGTAATATAACAATCGTATGGTCAGACCTGAGACTGTAAAATTACTAATTTTGTATTGGACGACTTATATCGAGCATGGTTGTTCAAAACTTCGACTCAAGGCATATGATGGGGTTAAACATGCTAATTGACATTGTAATTCCGGATTATAATGCCTTGTGCCCTATAAAGGCTAAGAGTTGCACATGTTGGCAATTATCATACGCTGATTACCTTTTGAGTTTACCATTTCTAGTAGATCAACTGCACTAATGGTAGAACGTCAAGTTGGATCTTAGACTCTTGATAAAATTAATTGTTTAATTTTTTTAAACATGGGTAATTAATTTTATAAGAGATTTATTATCGATAATACTAATATTTTCTGAACTTTTGATTGTTTTGTAGATGGCTGCTGCCGCCCAAAACACAAACAATGCGACTATCAGGTTGATTCTCCTAGCGGAGAAACTTACTGGACCAAACTTTACGAACTGGTACCAAAACTTAAGAATTGTTCTTAGGTATGAGGGGAAACTAGCTCATTTAGAACAACCTTTGATCCCTCTTCCTTATCCTGTAGCATCTCAAGCTGCGCGTGATGCATATAACACATTGTACGACACACAAATAAGGTGCAGTCTTATGATTGGTAGTATGTCTCCCATATATAAAACTTTCAGAGGGCTCTTGAAAACTACAAGGCATATGATATGATCCAATAACTAAAAACTATGTTCGAAGAGCATGCTAAACAAGAACTGTTTGAAACAGTGAAAGCATTCCACACTTGTAAACAGGAAGATGGTCAGTCAGTAAGGTCCTATCTCTTGAAGAGAAAGAGCTACTTGGACACCTTGGAACACCTAGGATATGCAATGCCAAATAAACATGGTGTGAGTCTTATCTTGAATTCTCTTAATAAGGACTATGATCAGTTCGTTCAGAACTATAACATGCATAGCATGGGGAAGACGATAGCTGAATTACATGTTATGCTGAAACTCCATGAGAAAGGTATTCCAAAGAAGGCTGAAACCCCTATTGTGTTGGCTATACAGAGGGATAAGATCAATGAATGACAAGATGAAGAAACCGCAAGGGGCAAAGGGTAAGGACAAGGGAAAGACTAAGCTTGCTTATGCTCAAGCCATGATCCCGCCGCATAGAGAGATAATCTTAGCAAGGACTCTATTGCCACCAATGCAATGAGGTGGGTTACAGGAGGAGGGAATTGCCCGTCTACCATGCTTGAGTTGAGAAGAGAAAGGAATGTTAGCGTGGTAGTACTTCATGTATTTTCAACTATAAAACTTAGCTTTTCTAATAAGACTTGGGTGTATGATACGGGTTGTGGAACTCATATCTGTAATACGTCACAGGGACTTAGTGAAAGTAGGAAGTTGAAACATGGAACTTTAAGTCTGTACATGGGAAATTGAATGCGTGCAGCAGTTGATGCTATTAGAAGTTTTGATTTAATTCTTCCTAGTGGTTTAATAATTGTATTAGACAAACTTTCATTTTGCCACTACTGTTATAGGGTTTGTTCAATTCCCATTTTCCTGGTTAATAAATGATTATACTCATACATTTACGAATTATGGTATTTCTGTTTCGAAAGATAATGTGTTTTATTTTAATGCAATTCCACGTGATGGTATTTACGAAATAGACATGCATAAATTTTATCCGCAAATGTTAAGTTCTATTTTTTAATGTTTGCAACAAATGATCAAACATAGTTAGACTCTTCATATTTGTGGCACTGTTATCTTGGTCATGATAAACAAGAATCACCCATGGACAAGCTTTTAGCATGATGGATCTTGCACCCACTCACGATGAATCACTTGAGAAATTTAAGTCTTGTATATATGTGAAGATGGAAAGTAAGCCTTTTCCACATCAAGTGAAAAGAGCTAAGGACCTATTAGGACTTATACACACTGATGTATGTGGCCCTTTTAGAATTGTGTCAAGAGAGGGTGCTAGTTACTTCATCTCTTACAATGATTTCAGCCGTTCCATGGTTATGTTTACCTGACGAAGCTAAACATGATGTGTTTGGAAAAAATATTTAAGGTCTTTCAGAATGAATCTGAAAATCAATCTAGTATAAAAAGATAAAGGCTGATTTGTAGTCCGATCGAGGAAGGAGGAATACCTGAGTCATGAGTTTTGTTAAAAACACGGAGGAAAGTTTGTGGTTTTGAATCCCAACTTACTCCGCCGACTTACCACAACATAACGGGGGTGTCTGAGAGGAGGAATCGTACTTTATTGTTCGATCCATGATGAATCTAACAACTCTGCCAAAATCCTTTTGGGGATATGCTCTCGAGTCTGCAGCTCGCATTCTTAATATGGTTTCAACCAAGAGTGAAAGGGTACGCCCTATGAAATTTGGCTTGGGAAAGCCTCTCAAGTGTCCTACTTAAGGGGTTTGGGGTTGTGAGCACTTGTGAAACAAGACGCGCTGTGAAAAAACTTGATCCTAGATCCATTAAGTGTATCTTTATAGGTTACCTAAAGGAAACGATGGGTTACTACTTCTACTATTCACGTGAGAACAAGATTTTTGTTGCTCGAAATGCTGAGTTCTTTGAGAATAATCTCATAGTACAAGAAGCGAGAGGGAGTCATGGACTTCTCAAATCCAGTATGACTGGCGAAGGACTTGAATTAATTCAAGAAGAAGATACACAGCCTTCTGAAAATACTAGCAAAGAACATAATGAGGTCGCGCCTACTAAGGTCGAGCCCTAAAATGTTAGAATTCCTATTCATAGATCCGCAAGGATACCTCAAGCACTAGATAGATATGGATTCTATGTTGATGTTAAGGAACATGAATTAGGGGATCTTAATGAACCACCTAATTACAAGGCTGCATTATCAGATCCTGAATTTGACAAATGGCTTGAAGCTATGAATACAGAAATGTAATTTGTTGGGTTTAGTTCCTGAGCCCTTAAGTCTTTTAGTAGATTTAAACATATCCCCTAAGTTTTACTCAAGCTGAAGTACTTCAGTTTGAGTCGCTGAAGGTTCTTCAGCTTCAGCTCTTCAGGTCCTTAGAATATTGGGAAGTATCTTCACTTCAGTTTATGCAGCGGATCAAAAACTGAAGAAGGCTATGTACTAGCTTTAGTTTAGCTTGGGTTGACAATTTCACCATGCTGACGTTGTCTATCTCCTTACAGAAGATTGAAACATGTTGTTTTCAATTCTAAATGAGCCACTTGAATAACACCTTGACCTTCGTTACCTCTAATGATGTTTAAAAGTGACGTAAAGAGGTGGAAAACTAAAAAAGATTTGAAGACACTCATGCTACCCTCTCATGATGTACCTAAAGACCACTTCAGTCTCACATTCTCCATCTCCTAAATCAGCTCAATTCAAGAGCTAATGGTCAGTTTCACTTACTTCAGTCTCAAGACAAGCTTAGAGCGCAAAAGGATAAGCTGAAGCAGAAGTTAAGCTCTCAAGCTAAGCCCTGCATATCCAGATATCAACCAGCTACTAAACTCTAGTAAATTCTATAAAACCTCAAACTATCCAAACTCCTAGCCTCACATGACTTTGCCAGCTCCATACCAAGCGAACTCAAAGAGCTCCCCTCAAAGATCACTACATTAGCTGGAGAAATTCAGGAGCTGAAGAGGCATGTTCAGGGAATGGAAATGAGCTTTCCTGGGGACTTAACATGATTATACCAACAAAACTTGAGACCTTCACTTCCACTGGTCTCCCGTCCTTATGTCCTTGGTCACTGAACTGAAGACTTTAAATGGAACTTCCAGCAGAGTTCTCTGCTTTACCAAGGCTAAATTTGTCGGTTCAAGAAAGCTACAGACTTTGAATACACTTTCAAGTATTCTGAACAAGGTTGATAACACCTTGACCAGGTTTGCAAGCATTATAGAGTATGAATCCTACAATACTACAAGTCAAAGGTGTTCTCCCTTCTAAGCAGACCCCAACAACTGCTTCACCTGCTGAGGGGAAAAGAACACCAATCTAGCTACAAAGGATGCTGAAACAACAAACCTGCACAAAGAATTAGTTGATCTCTTGGGCATAGATATTGTGACCACAATACTACAACAAGATGTTACTTTATGATAATATTGTGACAGATGCTGAAAAAGTAAAGAAAGCTCAAGATTTAAAGACAAAGACTTCCGCTAACTCTGATTTAAAGCTTTCAAGATAATGCAAAAGTATGAGCATGTTGGTCAAAGACACAAGATCGCAAGATGGCATAGACGATAAAGACAATGACAAAGGCTCAAAGTCTAGACCGCAAAGCATGAAGGAACAAGTTTACAACAAAGAACAAAGAGAAAGACCAAGACCACATGAGCTTAACGACAAAAGCAATCTCATTATCTCATGAAGGAGTGTCATCATTGAACTCACTTCGGGGGAGATTGTTAGCCTCAAAATATTGAGTCGAACATGAAGTTCGTTCATTATGTATTTAAGTCTCGGTCAATTAATTAGTTAATGTTGTAATAGAATATTATCGGGAATCGGGCTCGATAGTTAATCTAATATTGTATATGTTTCGGGTTTAATCCCAAGCAAAACCCGAGCCCGAGTCCTAGTTAAATATCCCACGCGTCACATTAAATGTGTAGGGGTATATATATAGATATTTTCCTTTTGAAAATATCTATTCTCATAATCTCACAAATATCTTTTTTCTAATACATCTTTTTTTCTCTCATCTCTCTCTCTTCTCTCTCTCTCTAAACAATCTTCTCTTTTCTAGTTCTTGCTTCGATCCGTGTTTCGGAATATGAAGTGAAAGTGTAAATCCGGATCCTACAATTGGTATCAGTCGCCTCGGGTGGGTTTAATGCTTATTTCGTGGTTTTGTTATTAACACTCGTCGTATTTTTTTGTTTTCAAAAATCATAATTTCCTAATGACGTTTGATGTTGGGCTTCTTAATAGTTTCATTTTTTTAAGGCTTATTCTCTTATCCTCTTAACGTGGGGTTTCACTTTTTGGAACAATAGTTATTCTCAAAACAGTTTTTGATAACTTTGGCTATTAGCTTTTGGCTAACTTTGGATAACTTGTGGTCTTTCACGTTTTTGATATTTTGTGGTACCGAACACAAACAAACCAGTGTGAAATGGAGGGAAGAAAAACACGCCAACAAGGTGTTTGATATTTTGCCCCACCGAACGAGAACATTTAAATGAGGAACCGAACGTAGCAACATTCCAAAAGACGTATTCTTTTCGAAGAGTTAAACTTGTGAAGTTTGAGCCCGAAAGCAGTAAAATTTTATAAATCACAGAACGTTTCTTTTTATATAGTGAGCGAACGTGTTGCTTTGTGAAGGAAGCTCCGAAACGAGCGAAAATTTTGAACCGAAACGAGTGGAAAATTTTTGAGTTTCCGAACGATGTGAAAAGTCAACGGACGAACGAGGCTATAATAAAATTTTTAACCGAACGAGTGGAACTCGACTTGGACCGAACGAGTTTTTGTTGTCTCAACCGAACGAGTGCACTCTCTTGGAACCGAACGAGTTTTTTTTCTAGTTGAGCCGAACGAGCCAGTTGCAAACAACCGATCTAGTCAAATTTGTCGAGCACCGAACTAGTCAAAAACCCTTTATGAACCGAACTACATCAACCACGGACAAAATCTTCACGTTTTAACAAATTTTCGGTTTTTGGTTTCGAGTATCGGTTGACGACACGACTTATAACATAGACCGTTGTGTTCGTGATTCGTTTTCGATCAACGTGGTATATTTGGTTTTTACCGACGATAACCGTGCGACTCCGCGAGATCAAATTTACAAACGTTGCATCTTTTCTCATATTTATCAACTTTCAAACAAAGATGACAATTGAACAGGAGGGAAAACGTGTTTTTTATTAATTATAATTCGAATTTTACACTTTAAGCCCCTCAACTTCTAAACAATATTCATATTTCACATTTAGATTTTAATTAGTTTACTATTAACCCTTTGTTTTTTAAGCAAGATTTAATATAACCTTTTACTTTTAAACTTTTTCATTCTTTTCTCACTTTTAAACTTTTAATCTTTGTTATTTTTTAGTTTTACATTTTAGTTTTCATATTTTCAATATATTTTTTTTCTCTCATCTCTCTCTCTCTAAACCTTTATCTCTCTTTCTAGTTTCTTAGTTCTTGAACCGTGTTGTGATTTATGAAGTGAAGTATTAATCGGGTTCCTACAATTGGTATTAGTCGCCTCAGGTGGATTTCGTAGTTTTTTTTGTTGTTGTTGTGAGCTTATTGGATTCGGCAGTTGGGTTATTTCATCACTCGGCACCCATATTTTTTTCGTAGCTCATTTTGATGTTGGAAACGCCTTGTTAGAGCTCATAGTCTCTAGGCTTCATTGGGTTATTTTTGGTGCTACTCGGGTGAAAAGAAGAGAAGAACAAAACGGAAGGAAAAACGTTACGACCGAACGAGTTTAAACGTCTTGGACCGAACGAGTTTCATCTTTCGAGGACCGAACGAGTTTCATCCTTCGAGGACCGGACGAGTAACTTGCTAAGTTGAACCGAACAAGCGAAAAATTTTCAAGGACCGAACGAGAAAATTTTTTCGAGGACCGAACGAGTTTTTTCCATAGAGCCGAACGAGTGGAACCGAACGGGCAAAAAA
>BQNB010012406.1:0-10996 GCA_026074375.1 Tanacetum coccineum
ATCAGTCCTCAACTTGAAAATGAGGATTTTCAGCAGATTGATGAAGATGACTTGGAAGAATTGTGCTGGGAATTAAAAGTCTTCTTAATATTGTTAAATATTAATGCTACTAGTCAATGATAAAAGAGAAGTTTCAACTAAAGACATTAATGTTGATTGAAGACATGAATGATGATTGAAGACATTTATGATGATTGAAGACTTTATGTTGATGAGAAGTTTAATTGAGGTAATTAATATTGATTGAGGAGTTACAATTGATTGTGGAAAGTATTGGATTCAATTGATTAATGTTGACCACATAGTTAGAAACATATTGAATACTTAGTTATGGTATTCAATATGGTTGACTAGATATGATTGGAAAGTATTAAATGTGTTGTAACCTACTAGGACTCCTTGTACTATAAAAGGAGGTCCTAGGGTGTAGAGAAACCAGATCAATCTCTACACATCCATCATGCACACGTTTTATAGTTAGTTCATAGCTTTAAGGTTGTAAACCCTATCACTATTAAGAGTGATCGTATTAATATATTGAAGCTGCAACGTTTGGTTAATTGTTATTATTCTTCTTAGTATCACAACCTAGTTTCCGCATAGTTTGTGATATTCCCAATCAAAGTTTCTACCATAGTTGTCTTGGATTTATCTAATACAACTAAACCTTATATCAACTAAGGAGTTAAAGTTCTGTTCAGAACGGGATCAACATTTTCCATACTAGTAGTAAATATGATCTTACTTTAGATAGTCTATCATGACATCCTGCATTGCACATACATGTGTTGATTATATGTTCTTGTTTGATTATTTGTCTTGTCGTTATCTTGGTGTTTGATAACTATTTGATTAATTGTCAAATGCGTAAACCTTAGGAAAGGTTTTGTTTCGTTTTTAAATGCTTTTATGCTTATATTCGTGATATTAAATGTTAAAGCTTAAACTCTACTTGCATGATTCATACATTTGAAGTAATCTTGTCTCTTATATGATGTCTCGTGTGATCTCATAATTTGTCTATTTAATACATAATGATATGGATATATCTATGTTTGGAAGTTCTTGTTCCTTGTTGGCATTCCTTAAAACTATCTGTATGATGGTCTAATTTATACATGCTGAAACATGGGTTACATGATCTTTTTATCTTGCTTTTTATATTTCAATGTTACATGATTTATCTGCTACTTGTGCAAATGTAACAACCCGAGTTTTACGACGCGTATGACGGTCGTGAATTCAACGTCATAATTATTATTTTATAAGTTCATGTGAACGAACGTTGACATTTAAAATTTTATTTGTCGAAAATAAATATTTTCGTATTTTATTAGGAACGGAATTTAATTTTTTTTTTTTTGACATTTCACGAGTCAACGTTTGACCGCGCGATCGTTAAACGTTTTAAGCATCGTGAAAATTTATGACGCGTCTCGTTATTATTTTTAAAGATCGTAAATTATTATTTTACAAATATCGTCCTTGTTCCTCGACCTTGGCCAAAGCTCACGTTAAAGGTTCACATTTTATTTAAATGGTGACAAAGTTTACATTTTTATTAAATGTTTACAAAGAAAATACAAGTAATTAAAATTCAAAAAAATATTATGCATGCTCTCCCCTAGCCTTTGTAGCCGGCTATGGATACAACACACACACTCAACACATTTTGAGTTCCAATGTTAATCATTGTGTTATACTTCTTCCAAGTATTCTCTTATAAACACACAAGTAAACACATAGCTCAAAATTTGTATTTCTCTCCTTCTCTTGGCTCTCTCTTGTCTGGCCAGACTTACACACACATATACAAAAGCCATTTTCAAGTTTTGATCATAGAAACCTACTCACACATCACTAAAAAATAGTTAGGTTAATAAAAAATCAAGTTGAGATTTGCTTTCTCCCTCCCTCCCTTCTTTTTAGTTCGAACGAAGCAAGCAAAGCAAACACCCTTGGTGTTTGTATTTTTCTAGCAACCAAATATTGTTTAGATAATATATTTAAGGTCATCTATGAAAGAAAAATAAACATGCACTAAGGTTTATGCATGGTTTGAGTTTTGGTAAAATAAGAGGGTTTTGAATTGATTAAGGTTAGTTAGATTAGTGAGGAAATGTTATAAGAAGATTGGTGGGAGATTTAAAATTGAAAACTAAAGGGGTTTTGATTTCCGTTGTAGGTTCAAACCGGGTAATGACACACAAAGGTGTGTTTTGTTGATTTGTTATTCACCAAGATTAGCTTGGTTTGAATTGGGTTGATTTGGTTTAGTTGGATTCGATTTGGTTTTGGTTTTGGGTTGGATTTGGGTTCAAGGTCGTGGCCAAAAAGGAACAAGGGATAAGCTTGTTTTTCTATCGAGTCTGATCTTGCTACGATAACATTGTGAGCATTTCTTTTATATTTGCTTCGTTGTTTCGTTTATTTGATTTGATTATACTTGTTGCATGTGATGAAATCCGTGAGATCTTGCGTCGTCTAGTTAGTTTTTATTATTGATTGATTGAGCGAGTTAAATATGAATTATAGGCCATTTTAGATGTGCCGTGAATGAATTTTTGGGTTAAAAATGGATTTTGGGGCGTTTCGTAACTCATAGATTTGGGCAGAAACTTTGGCGCGGAAAACGAGGATCGAGATTTTGTGAAATCTAATTTTTGATTGAAAAATATGAGAACGCTTTCTTAAACGATCGTTTTGATATAAAATGGAGCTTCTAACTCGTAATAACGAAGAAACTAGAACGAAAATGAGATATACTTTTTAAGTGGAAAAATTTAGCATTAGTGAAAATTATTAAGTGCTGACAGAATCAAAAACCTCCGGTTTGAGCACTTTCGAGTCTGTTTCGGCCTTCCGGCGGAACACGAAAGTTGCTCGGAACGTCGTTTTACTTTGCCGCGAGGCTTGCTAGTTTTAAAATCAAGTGATAACGGGTCAAAACTGAAAATCAATTTCTGCACATTAATTAAAAATGTCATAAATTCCTGCATAAACTTGCAGGGGAATTTTGGTCATTTTTTGTCGAGTTTCAGGTCTCGGCTAAAACTAAAAAGTTGTTCGGAATGTCGTTTTGCATAAAATCTCTTTATAGTCCGAGTCGCGAAAATGTGATATAATGGGTCGTTTTGAGCGGGTCAGATCTAGCAATATATGTATATACATAAAAGTCAAAGTTAAATAAAGTCTAATGTTGACTTTTGAAAGTCAACGGGTAGATACAAGACTTGTTGAATATTTATAAAAATAATAAAAACTATTATTATTACGAGTATAACATTTTAGACTCAATGATTGTTACGATGGAGATAATTCTAAAAATAGTAACTTTTGTAATATACGGGATATAACTGCGATATGGGTAAATGATAACCAAATTGAACGTTGAAAGATCGACGGGATAAACAAAATTACTATAAATATAATTAGATGACGTGACTTACTAAAAATGGGATAAAGTATCGAACGTGTAAGTAAAAGAATGAACATAACTCAATTATGTGGAGTTTAGGATCTAGGATGCGTAAGTGGATTTCTTATCACATGTGTATGTATATTTATATCGCTTTAATAGTTGCGATGTACGCACTATTCGATCGTGTCTTATCGTATAATAATCTTGCGACATAAATTATAGGTCGCGGTTGAGCTCGTTGTTGAGTAGGTCGAGATTGTTTCGGTTATTTGACATTCGACTTCGGTTAAGGTGAGTTTATAGCCTCGCTTTTGAACTGTTTTGAATGTTTTATAACCCGCGAGGGGGATACATGTTGTTTTAAAAAGTGAACGCAATGTGTTTTGATACATGATATGATTTCATTGCCTATGAGTTCATGCCTTTTACTGTGTACTCGCTAATTACCGAGGAGGTAAACGTTGAATGCATTAAATAGATCTATTGGGTTTGACAACCCTGTCCGGGGCCTGAATCCGATGGTGAACACCCTGTTAAACGGACATTTTGTATTGAGACTAGGGGTAGTGGCATACTTCCCGGTCGCTTATTTTATGTTAAATGGTAAATGTGTTAAGGTTCGGTACACGGGCTCGTGTTAGTGGAAATCATGATATAACTTGCCCTGCAAGCAATGTTCTAGTGTTTTGTGGAACCAAATATACGTTCTGATTGTTGATTGTAAACTCTATGAATTCACTCAACGTTTTGTTGACGTTTTTAAGCATGTATCTCTAACTGTATGTACCCTCAATGTAGTCCCCACCAAGAACACCGCAGTGATTTAAAATAATGGTCCCCTCAATGGGTGTTCTCCAAGATCAACCGGCATGTATGCAAATATATGTGTCCCCCATGGTGTTCCCCAGACACCTGCAGTATGAATTGGCCCCGCATGCGCCAATCCAATCGTACATCCGACACTCATTTCAAATGTAAATTATTAATTGTGACCAAAATGAATTCAAATAATGTATCCCATAGCGAATTATGTAAAAGGAATATCAGACCAATTTGTAACAACCAAGTAAACGCATTTGCAAACAAGCATATTCTCACCCCAAAAATATATGTAAAACCAGTAAAACATAGGGCTATAAACTCACCTTGATCAAAGACCACGATCAAATAATCCAAATAAATCACAACCGAATCTGCAACGATCTCGGCCACGACCTATAATTATGTCGCTCTATTATAATACACGTATTAAATACGATCAACGATCTACATCGTAACACGAAATCATACTTATTTGAGATATGTAATAACATACATATATACATGCTATGAGAATTCACTTGCGCTCAATAAACCTTAACCCTTAATATTATATGATAAATACGATTTTCCGTCCAATCATAGCTGTATCAACATTTATATTTATATTACCGAAATTACTATTTTTAGACCTTTCGTTTTAAACGAACATTGTCTTAAAGATATTAAATGAAATAAAAGATCAATCGACCTTTGTTTTGACCCCTATTCTTAATTTCAAAACAGACAATCCTCGCGCAAAGTAAAATGTCATTACGAACAACTTTCTGTTTCGCCGAATGGCTGAAACGGACTCGAAGGTGCTCTAATCCTTTAATTAATACACCCGTTTCAGAATTTAATATATATTAAAAATAACCTATTTCTACTAAAGTTAATACCGATTTCACTCGATTTCCGCCATTTCTCGTTATTGGGAGTTAAAAGTCCCCGTTTATATAAAAGCGTTCCACAAGAATAGTAATTGTTATATTTATAAACTCAAAGTCTGACTTTTCAAAATCGTTCGAACCCCGAATCCCATGTTCCTATTCTGCTCACAAATGTACCGTTAACAAAAACCCCAATCCCTTTGAACTTCAAAAACTTATCTATAATGTGTCTCTTATGCTGATAGATTAATACAATCCCGTTTAATATTAATACATAATTATACTTAACGCGCGGCAAATTAAATAGATTTTATCACATTTAATAATCAGTAATTTAATAAACAATGTGAAATACTTTTGTGCGGCAAACCAACTCACCCTTTCGTTTTATCCAAATCAAACGCACCCTTTTTCCGTGTTACTAAACCAAACGCACCCGCTGCGTTTTTGACAAACCACCCGCACCCTTGGTTGTTTTACAAACTAAACATCCCATTTGTTTCAACCCAAACCCGACACCATCCACCTCGCTGTCCCACCACCAAACAAACCTACCCTCCCCCTATCCTGACAGCCATACCCCAACCTTGCTGTGTTGTCCACAACCAAACGCACCCGTTGGTGGTTATGACCAAACCCGACGCACCCCTTTCTGCGATAACCTATAAAACAAACACCCCTCGTTTGTTATTGATATACCAAACGCACCCTGGTCGGTTTTAAGATAAGCCAAAAGCCCCTTGTGGGCTGACCCGCAACCCAACAAACCCTACCCGGCTGAAACCACAAACCCAACGCACCCTAGCCGACTGGAAAACCCAAATGCACCTATTTCGGTGTCGAAACAAGTCAAACGCACCCGTTTTGGACTCATAACAAACCGAATGCAGCCCCCTTGGTGGTGGTGTTTTACCACCGAAACAAAACACCCTTGTGGTGTTTTCATCAAGACAACCGCACCCCTTGGCTGTGGTGCTTTCACCCGGACCAAACACACCCTCGTCAAGTGTTAATCACACGGACCAGACGCACCCTTTGAGGGTCCTATCCTAACTCACACTTGTTGGTATATAAACAGTCCAACGCACCTTTCGCTACATAAAACACCAAACGCACCCTCATTGTTGGTGACAGAGAATCAAACGCACCCTTAGGGTGTTTATAACAATAAAACGCACCCCTTGGTGCTTGATAATACCACACGCTTGGGTGTGGCTTGTGGTGGGCGTGGCTGAGTGTGATTTTGATGTGGCAGTGGAGTAAAACAAAGATTTGTGTTTTAGCGGTGGTGGGCTGTGGTGGTAGGAGGTCACGTGGTAGGCGCGTAATAGTAATCGGATAGATCGTGGGAGGATCTATCTTTTTATAAATTTGTTTCGCCCGTAGATTGCCGAAAAAGTGGCCGCGCGTGGCGGCCGAGGTGTCGCCGGAAAACTCTCCAGCGTGGTACCCAAAACGAAAGGAAGAGAGGCATAGATGTATAGTGTTTATATGAGATGGAAATGAAAATGTTATATCTTTTATATATAATAAAAAAATTTAAATATAAAATGTAATGATTATCAATAATTAGAGGTTATTATGTACCATTTTGACAGGACTAAAGTGTAAATTTTGTAAATAATGTTCGACCGTTGACTAGTTACGTCCCGATTCGATCATGAAACTCGCCCATTGTTTTCAAATTTTTTTCCGATAAAAATGAGTACTTACTTGATATATTTGTCATAAATATTTTTATAACATTTATAAAAATATCTGTAATTTATTTTTGTGAACCGGTTACGCCTTGTCTGAAATAGAAATAAACTTTTAACCCGTATATTCGCGTTATCAACAAACGTTTTCGAATAAAATGATTACTAATTTATTAAATACTTTTATTTAATAAAACTGATAATTAAATTATCTTTAATCATTTCCGGGTCGGTACGCGTCGTGTGCGTTTTTTTTCCAAAACTTTGCGAGGCTGTTTTAGCCCTCTTCTGCTGTTCCAGGTCTCAGGTTAAACTGAAAATTGTCTGGATATCATTCACATCAAATTGCTTTAGAGTCCAGTCCGTGAAAACGTGATTTAGATGACGTCTTATAAGTCAAGCTAGACCCTAAAAGTCAAAGATTGAAATCGTCATTTAAAATTTCGAAAATCTCTCGGATGTTACAGTACGAACCCTAAAGAAATCTCATCCGAATAAATTTGTGTTGTCCATGTGTGAATAAGGAAAGACTTTAGGTTATAAACTCGATCAACAAGACGCTGATAAATTTTATTTCAGCGAAATCGGTGTTTCTACACTTCACAATCTACCAAAAATTTTGGCAGGTTTGTCGCCAGGATAATTTAATCCATCAAAAAGGTATCTCAAAATCTATCCATTACAGAACTTACGACTAGTATAACCGCGGTATATATGGAAAAGTCTCATTTATAGTGGAAACCTCAAGAAAAAGAGAAGTCGCGTGAGTATTTTGTAAAAGTTTCTAAATTCCGAGGAACGGAGTCTCGTTCTACTATCTGTAATGTTCGATGATTCAAACATCAACGTGGCTTATGTAAGTAATACCCAACTTACTATGGAAGTACTAGGATGAAGCGCGACCTAGATCGTCCTACAAGTGGCCCGAAAATGAATAGTCCAACGATCTTGTATCTCGATAGGTTTTTATCTCGTTTAAGGAGGTTAGCGTAACCTATGGATAAAGGTTGTATCTGTTCTGGGACCGCTCCAGGACCCAACAACAGCGACCATAACGTCAATAACTATAACAAATGTGATGGGTTTGCCGAAATTATGGCATTTCGAGAAACAATATTCCAAATAATAAAGTAATAAAGTGAGAGATCTCGCGAGAGAGCTTATCGATAACACGGATTATGGTACTCCTCGCTAGTTGAGGACAATCAACTTTCCATTAACTCAAGTATGTAACAATTCTGTTATTCCACAAACAATTTACGATCGCAAAAGTAACAACTTAAGAATGAATAAGTAGTTCAAGTTGAGACCCTTAAATTATGCTGAGTATAAGACACGATGTATCTCAGACCCCGTTATTAAGACGATTCTGATGATCATCGATTCAGGTTCATACTCGTAGTCATAATCTGATAACCATTAAGCCCACTCATTTAAAATTCTATATACATAAAGAAGCGTCCAAATTGATGTAAGTAAAAAATGATAATCTTATGGTATCGGTGATAATATTTTATTTTTATTAACTGAAAGGCGCCCGAATTCCTTTCAAATAAATAAAATAATAAATCAAACCTACTGTAAAAATTCCCTAACGGTGCAATACCTACATCCTCATTAACCTCAAGTGGTTGACATGGACGATGCTTGTGTTTTACTGAGTAATAGGGAACGCGTGGTTCCAAACATACTCGTCTTTCGGAAAGGCGGAAAGTAAAACTATCAAGGAAATTACATAGTGTTCGAGATCGTTAATGAGTACTCGGTTAGAGTAAGAATGGTGAAATCTCATGAACCAGGGTCAACATAGCAATTATCATATAAATCCTCCTACTACAATCCTGTCCACATAACAAATACTTAATACTTAGATTCACACATAAATTCAATGTAAACAAACCGTAACGGCTTGTTAACATAACTCAATTATCATATATATCAATCGTGTTCCAAACTCGTCTTCGGAGACAGGGAGTAAAACTACCCAAAAATATCGACCTAGAGTTCAAGATAGGTAATGAGTATCCTGGTTAGAGTAAACCAGGTAAAAGTCTCGATGAACCAGTTAACATAGCAATTATCATATCAATCCTCATATTACAAGTCCCGCCCATACAAGACTTGTAATACTTAGATTCATATATAATTTCATGTAAACAAAAATTTATGACGGTCTCCACGTAATACGATATTGTATAAAGCTATGAAGAAAAATAATATTCTTAGAGACCATTGTTTAACTTACAATGTCTGAGAACGAAGTGAGACCATAGCGCAACTCACAATGTCTGACGAGTAGAATGAGACCATTGTGCAACCCACAATGTCTTAAAAATATTCTGGTATTTATATAATAACTCTTATATAAATAAGCGTACGATATACGCGAAAGGAATGCAAGCATATATATATTATATATATGTATGTCACGTAAGCACTTAATGCAGCACGTAATGTAAGCACATAAGCAAGTAGCGTGTATGCACTTTGAAAATGTTTGATGTGATGCAATATTTGTGAAAACGGTTATAGTCTAGGGTAAAATATGCAACCTAGTTCTCTATAACCAGTGCTCTGATACCAATCTGTAACACCCTAAAAAAAATCACAACGCAACGGAATACCACTTGGGGTGCTACTTCATAATACAGAGTGCTAGATACAAGAGAACGACCTCTAAATGTGTCGTTTGTAAAACAATCTCGTTGATTTCCATGAAATTAATATAACATTTGTCCCATAATTGCATCACCATGAAAAACTTGAATGTATAGACTCCAATGCACTTCAAGTAAGCCAAGTATCTATATCACCTGAGAAAAACATGCTTAAAAAGTGTCAACATTAAAGTTGGTGAGTTCATAGATTTGTTTAAGTATAAATGCTGATAAATATGAATGTTAAACCAAAGGTTTGTAAAATATGCATGACTATTTCAATCCTTTATAATAGCCACAAAAATGTATAAAATGTAGGACCGCAAGACTTTCCCCGCGATAAAGCAAACTGCACTTATCACCAAAATTTCCATTACGTTTCCCTAAGCTCATGACACTGAAGCTCGACGATATGAGTCACTATATAAATTCCGTGACATTGCCCGCACTATATAAATTCCGTGCCCGCACTATATAAATTTCGTGCCATGTTGGGGAGGCCCGATAGTCCCAACGTTATAATCCGACATGTTATAACGTTCGTTTACCTGGTGATAGCTAATCACCCGAACGGGGGTTGTCAATCCCGAATAGATCTATTTTATATCATTCGCGTGGACATCACGCTATAATGTTCGTTACCAGCGATCGCTAATCACCCGAACAGGGATCCACACCCGAATAGATCTATTTTTATATCTTGCGCTCCACCTCCAAGTGATTAATAGTTCATGACGCCTATTGTGCGTGTGGAGGAAGGAGACTTGTATGTACATATTGGTGGCTTCAGCTCACCCTCCAAGTGATTTACAGTTCATGACGCTGTGACGTAGACTTGTATGTACCCTAATTTGGGCAGGGATACAAATAATGCGTATATGTATACTCCCGTTACCGGTGTCCCCTCCAAGAACACCCGGGCAGTAATGTAATTGTTATCAGTTCAATCAGCCTTAGCTAATCCGAAATCATTTCAAATGTAAAGTATGCATTTGTGACCAAAAATGAAGTCAAATAATGTATCCCATAGCGAGCTATGCAAATAAGTATGTAAACCAATTTGTAAACAATCCTGTAAATGCATTTGTAAACAAGCATGTTCTCACCCCAAAAATATATGTAAAACCAGTAAAACATGGGGCTATAAACTCACAAAATCCTTTAAAACAATCACATTGTTATAAGATAACCAAGTATAAGAATTTGTAGACAAGCATGTATCCCCCTCGCGGGTTATAAAACATTCAAAAGATTGAAAAGCGAGGTTATGAACTCACCTTGATGTTGAAGAACGATTGATAGGTAGGCATCTAATTCACATTGATGATGAAGAACGATTGACAGATAGGCATCTCATATGCACAATACGAATAGAAGACGAAGCTGCCTGACCGAGATGATGCAGCTTAACTTAACGGCTAAGTCCCACTAGCCTAGGATAATGTGTCTGGGTTTCCCGATGAATGATTACATCAACGTGACACGTTGATAAAAGATTTAGATTTTCAAGTTGTAATAGTTTGGTGGTTG
>BQNB010012406.1:14613-71389 GCA_026074375.1 Tanacetum coccineum
AAATGATTAAGACTACCACATACAAAACATGCTCTTACAGTAAATATATACCCCAACTCTTTCTTATCAACTTTAGATTTTTGACTATGTGTACACTGATTCTTAACAGTCTCCCTAGGAGTTTTTACTTGCTGGTTAGCAAAACTAGGTGTTTCTTTTTCTTTTATTAGTGTAGACACATACTCATCTTTACTATCTGATTCATACTCCTCAATGATAGGAGCATCGGACCAGGCCTTAGGTTGACAATCTACATTAGATTCATTGACAACTGATTCAAACACTAATTCAGAGGGTTATGTACTAATGTTAGATTCACAGGCATCAAATTCATACTAACGGTACTAACTATTTTCTAACTAACGGTACTAACTAACTGATCAGTACTTAACACTTTGTACTGTCGGTACTAACTATAACTAACGGTACTAACTATTTGTACTGTCGGTACTAAGTTAGGAAAAACTTAATTCCCAACAATCCTCCCCTTAACTTGATATTCATCTTGTTAATCATCAAGTTTCTTGAATGAAAGATTCCCAACAATCTTCCCCTAAACTTGATATTCACTTCCTAATCATCAAGTTTCTTCAATGTAAGCTTCTTGATCACCAGGAGGATGTATCCAAACACTTCTTCACTTCTAAAGCTGTTTCTTTGTCATCTTCCACCTTGCTGTTTGAAATCTTGTTATTCTTGTTTCTAGCATCATTTAAAGTCTCATCAATGAAGGTAACCTCTGCATCTGCATCATCAATCCTCCCCTGTTTGGATGCATCCTCACCCAAACTTTTTTTTTCATTATCAGATGAGTGGTTTTTTAAATTCTCCAAATCACGAACCATGGTAATAAAATTGGTACAAAGAATCATCAATTCAATAAGTTCAAAACTACCTTCATCACTTTGAAGTGAATCACAGAAATGTATAAGGTATTAATATGCATAAATGAAAAAAAAATTGTTCTCTTTGTTCATCATATAATTTTTTAAGTTGTGCATATGATTTCTCACATTCAGAAGAACAAGTATGTACCTTAGAATTAACATTTAAAGAACTTGAGCTGTAGGCCATCTCTTCTTTGACAAACAAATCTTGTGTGTAGAAAATGTGTTCTTCTTATTCAAAGCTTCTCAACCAGCTCTGATACCACTTGTGAGTCCCTAACTGAACAAATCTTTGACTCCTTAGCTGATATAAGGTCTAATTGTATTGGATAAATCCAAGACAACTATAGTAGAAACTTTGATTGGAAATATCACAAACTATGCGGAAACTAGGTTGTGATACTAAGAAGAACAATAACAATAAATCAAACTTTCAGCCTCAATATATCAATACGATCACTCTTAATAGTGATAGGGTTTACAACCTTGAAGCTATAACTAACTATGAAACGTGTGTATGATGGATGTGTAGAGATTGATATGTTTGTGGAGATTGATATGTTTTCTCAACACCCTATGACCTCCTTTTATAGTACAAGGAGTCCTAGTAGGTTACAACACATTTAATACTTTCCTAAGTATTATACATTAATACATTTAAATGCTTTCCTAATAAACCTTGTAACCTACTCATCATATTTAATACTTATTAATACTTTCCATAAGTATTAAACCTTCCTATTCAACACATTTAATATTATAAGGAAACTAAATCATTTGATTATCAATCATAATCTTCATATCTTTGACCATATCTTCTACAATCTTTCATTATTTATAGAATCTTCATTATGTTGATTTAGTCCCTCTTGTTTCATTTATTCAAACAGCATCAAGGAATCTTTAATTCCCAACAATCATCCCCTAAACTTGATATTCATCTTGTTAATCATCAAGTTTCTTGAATAAAAGATTCCCAACAATCTTCCCCTAAACTTGATATTCATCTTGTTAATCATCAAGTTTCTTGAATGAAAATTCCCAACAATCTTCCCCTAAACTTGATATTCATCTTGTTAATCATCAAGTTTCTTGAATGAAAGATTCTTGATCACCAGGAGGATGTATCTAAACACTTCTTCACTTCTAAAGTTGTTTCTTTGTCATCTTCCATCTTTTGCTATTTGAAATTATTTGAAGTATCATCAATGAAGATAACCTCTGCATCTGCATCAACAATCCTCCCCTGTTTGGATGCATCCTCACCCAAACTTTTTTTTATTATCAGATGAGTGGTTTTTTAAATTCTCCAAATCACGAACCATGGTAAGAAAATTGGTACAAATAATCATCAATTCAATAAGTTCAAAACTATCTTCATCACTTTGAAGTGAATCACGGAAATGTATAGTTTTTGGCAAACTACCAGCCATAAACCGATTTGATGATTCTTTACCAGTTGCCGTTTGCCCCGGAATAGCCAATTCTTCATAATAAAACATGGTGAATTGATAACCATATAGTTTTTAGTAAACTATCAACTATTAACGGATTTGAGAAGTCTTTACCAAAAGTCATTTGCTTTGGACTAGTCAATGCTTCATTGCCATAACATGGTGCATTGATTACCATATAGTTTTTAGTAAACTATCAACTATCAACAGATTTGAGATTTCTTTACCAGATGCCGTTTGCACTGGCACTGGAATAGCCAATTCTTAGTGTCGGTTAGACATGGTGAATTGATTACCATTTGTGGTGTTGTAATGAAACCAACACCTAAAAATTCTCCTATCCCTTGTAGCTTGTCAATTCTCAAAACTACTATCCATAGATCAGGCTAAGAACAAACTATCTGAGAACCAAACTATGTGTTATCCGATATCAAATAATATTAACAGTATTAGCCCACTTATCGAACATAACTAACAGTATAAACTCTTTTCTCAGATAACAAAGGCAGTACAACAAAATTTTCATAAACATACTCAACCATTACTTGGTCCAAACAGTAGTAAGTCTTTTCTTGCCCCTCAGACTTGAACCTTATATTTAGAGTTTGTGAAAAACCCTAGTTTTCATGAATATCTCAAAACATACAGCAGCAACAATATAAACGATACCAACTATCTTTTCCATCTAACACTTTTATTTGCTTCTCCTGCAAAAAGTTAGTCCACAAACCACAAAAATACAGATCATAGCAATTTACAATCACACTCTTTTTATGAATTGCCCTGCAATAAGGAAGTTAGTGTTTTTTGAAGTCCCAAGCCAGAACTGACTTGAACCTGCCAAGTGCATCAACATAATCATATCTTGTCAAGGTCTTTGATGCACTATTTGATTTGGAAACATGGTCTAAGTCTTTATGTTTTGGTTTCCAAACCCAGCTAGTTAAAGCCTTAATAGTATTAACCTCTACATTTGGCCTAGCAGTATTAACCCTTGTACTCTTAACAATATTAACACTTTTGTTGAAATATCTGTTGTAATTTGTTGTTTTCTTGTTAAAGGGTCTTTTAACAGATGAATATGCTTTATTATAAGAGTATGGTTTTTGCATAGCATCATTCATTCTTGTTCTGGGTTGAGCAGTTCTAATTGATTTAGCAGTATTAAGTGATACGGAGGCCCTACTTAGTTTAGTACACTGGTGGGAACTAGTTTCTTTAGGATGGGGTGAGAAAATCTACCGAAGTTTTGGTGATTCACCCTCTTTGAGTTGTTCCACACTGGTTTAACCTGTTTTTGGTCATTAATCTTTTTCTTGTGTTTACAGGTATATTGCAAGTGATCAAAACTACCACATACATAGCAAGCTTTATTGTTAAACTCAAATTTTTTACCTAATTTATGAGTCATCATACTATTCCAGTTTCTTTTATTACCTCTAGGCCTCTTATTGTTTTTCCTAGAGTTTTCTACTTGCCTAACAGTTTCATTCCTAGCATTAACAGATTCAATCTTTTCAAAGCAAGGTTTGACTGTTTTTGTTACTTCCTTAGGTTTGACCACAATCCCATCATCTTCACTGTCAGATTCGTACTCCTCAATGATAGGAGCATCAGACCAGACTTTGGGTGTACTAACAACTTTGGGTTCATTAACAACAGGTTCAGGCATACAGTCAAGAGTTTCTACACTAGTATTTGACTCACAAGAGTCAAAGTCACTGCTCCTAGTATCAGATTCACTAGGTTTAGTTTGCTTTGGACCATAGGTAAATTGGGATTCATCAATCTCAATATCAGGTCCAGATGGAATGTAATTCCCTGTCATAGGAGGGGGAACTGCATGCATTCCATCAGTTGTCACAAACCTATCATACAAAGTCCTATCATCTGTATTACTATCATTATTCATAAACACACTTTGTAAGACTTCATTTTCATAACACAAAATGCCATCAAATCTGTTATCCCCATATCCAAGCCCAAATTTATCATTAGCACTCATTTGAGTATTTGGCAGTTTACCAAGATTTTTTCAAAGAACTTTACCAATTTTCAAAATTGGTTTTTAAATCTTCTTTCTCTTTAAGAGCTTCTGCTAATAACTTCTTATGGTATGTAAGCACATCAGTTTTATCATCTAAATTAATTTTCATAAATTTAATCTTTTGCTCATACCAAAGTTGATTTTGCTGATGAACAACTAATTGAGCTTCTACTTTCTTTAAACCTTGATCATAAGCTTTTATTTCTACACTAGCATCACTAAGTTGTTCTCTTTGTTCATCATATAATTTTTTAAGTTGTTCATATGATTTCTCACATTCAAAAGAACAAGTATGTACCTTAGAATTAACATTTAAAGAACTTGAGCTATAGGCCATCTCTTCTTTGACAAACAAATCTTGTGTGTAGAAAATGTGTTCTTCTTATTCAAAGCTTCTCAACCAGCTCTGATACCACTTGTAGATCCCTTTCTGAATAGATCTTTAACTCCTTAGCTAATATAAGGATTAGTTGTATTGGATAAATCCAAGACAACTATAGTAGAAACTTTGATTAGAAATATCACAAACTATGCGGAAACTAGGTTGTGATACTAAGAAGAACAATAACAATAAATTAAACTTTTAAGCCTCGATAATTAAAACTATCACTCATAATAAGTAATAGGGTTACAAACTTGATGGCTCAATACAAACTATTTAAAAAGGTGTCTATGAAAGATTGTGTAAGATAGATGATTTGTGGAGATTGTGTCTTTTCTCTACACCATAGGACCTACTTTTATAGTACAAGGAGTCCTAGTAGGTTACGACACATTTAATACCTTCCTAAGTATTATACATTAATACATTTAAATGCTTTCCTAATAAACCTTGTAACCTACTCATCATATTTAATACTTATTAATACTTTCATAAGTATTAAACCTTCCTAATTCATTATACAATTAAAATTATAAGGAAACTAAATCATTATGATTATCCATCCTATTTCATATCTTTGACCATATCTTCAACAATCTTCCATTATTTGTAGAATCTTCATTATGTCAATTTAGTCCCTCTTGTTTCATTTATTCAAACAGCATCAAGGAATCTTTAATTCCCAACAATCCTCCCTTAAACTTGATGTTCATCTTGTTAATCATTAAGTTTCTTGAATGAAAGATTCCTAACAATCCTCTCCTAAACTTGATATTCACTTGTTAATCATCAAGTTTCTTCAATGTAAGCTTCTTGATCACCAGGAGGATGTATCCAAACACTTCTTCACTTCTAATTGCTGTTTGAAATCTTGTTGTTCTTGTTTCTAGCATCATTTAAAGTCTCATCAATGAAGGTAACCTCTGCATCTGCATCATCAATCCTCCCCTGTTTGGATGCATCCTCACACAAACTTTCTTCATCATCAGATAAGTGGTTTTTAAATTCTCCAAATCACAAACCATGGTAAGAAAATTGGCACAAAGAATCATCAATTCAATAAGTTCAAAACTATCCTCATCATTTTGAAGTGAATCATAGAAATGTATAGTTTTTGGCAAAGTACCAGCCATAAACGGATTTGATGATTATTTACCGGTTGCCGTTTGCCCTGGAATAGCCAATTCTTCATAATAAAACATGGTGAATTAATAACCATACAGTTTTAGGCAAACTATCAGCCATCAACGGATTTGAGAAGTCTTTACCAAGAGCCGTTTGGTTTGGACTAACCAACTCTTAACTGTGAAGCATGGTGAGTTGAGAACCATATAGTTTTTAGCAAACTATCAGCTATCGACGGATTTGAGAATTCTTTACCAGATGCCGTTTGCATTGGAATAGCCAATTCTTAGTGTCGGTTAGACATGGTGAATTGATTACCATTTGTTGTGTTGAAATGAAACCAACACCTGAAAATTCTCCTATCCCTTGTAGCTTGCCAATTCTCAAAACCACTATCCATAAATCAGGCTAAGAACAAACTACCCGAGAACCAAAAACATGCTTTGTCACTTGATATCGAACAATACTAGCAGTACAAACTTCATTTCTCGGATGCCACTAGCAGTATTAAAAACTTTCTCGGACAACAAAGGCAGTACAAACATAAACACGAACAGTACTAACCTTTTCTTGTCTTTCAATCTACTTCGTTAATAATCATCAAAGCCCAATTGTATCAATAAAGCCCAATATTGCTTTTAACCTTGTACACGTGAACAAGCAGCACTAATAAAAATCAGGTAGATGCTAGCAGTATTAATAATGAAGCAAAGCAGTTGTAACCCATCTAAGCCCAAATGATGTTATCATAAACCCAATAGCTGCTGTAATCACGTCAAGCAGCACAACATCATCACGTTTATAACCACTTCTTTGCTTCTTCATTCTGTTGCCAATTGCTTTATTCCACTCGACGTCAACTGGCCCAATCTCTATTTCTTCATTCTTTATCTTTGTATACCAATTGTTTGCTCGACAAATATTAATCACAAAGAGCAGTTACAATCGTGAACTCAAGCAGCTTTAAAATCAAGCACCATTAATAACATATAAGCCCAAGTTTCTTTTCGAGTTCAAATAGCAGTTGGGTGGGCAACGAGTAATAACACGTCTTAACAGATAGATCAGATTTCTCGCCGCGAAAACAAGAGAAAATGAAAGAACTCGCGAAAAAACATATGTGCGCTCGCTAATAGATAATTGCGTGCGCTACTAAGTTAGTAGTGAGTGTGTGTGTCGTTTTGTACCTCACTATAGCTGTGAGTGTTAAGTGATGCGGAGATTAGCGTCATGAGATAGTGTGTCTACTCGTGCTTGCATTGTGTGCCGTCACTCGCCTAATGATCGTCGGCACTTCCTCAGGGCTTTGGATATAATTAAGACTAATGCATTGTGCATAGGAAAAGGCTTCACGAGTATGCGTTGATAGGATAGGTTCTCTTTATAAGTTCCGCATCCTCCATTACTATTACGACCGGGGGGGTGGGGGGGACTGCTCATCCTCGGCATGACCCCTGTAGTATAGAATGCGAAGTCCCTGGGAACAACGAATCATCTACCCAAAAGTACATCTCCCTCAAAAACGCCTATTTCTAGCGCATCTAATTTTTTGGTATAGCACTGCAAACGCCCGGCGCGCCTGGAAAACGATACCCATCCGTTTGACCAAGAGGTGATGATAGAAGGCGCGGACAAATGGACCGTGGATAATTGATTGCAATAGGCGGCAAATTAACTCGAAAATTGGTTTATTTTTTCCGCGCCTATGCAGTGCAATTTGGAAATATGTAGACGGTTAATATTTCGGACGTTGCACATAAACAACGAAAGGGTTACACGTTGATTGGCAAAATCAAAGAAACGTTTGTGTATACCCCAACCTTCCCCTCTGGGAAATACGCTCTATACTCGCACTCGCAGCGGCATACCGGCGGTGCTATGCGAATGGGATGGTAATACTCATATGTGAACTCACAAAGTTCCTCATGCTGTTATTTCTCGATGTAAAAATCAGTGAGTTGCAACACCATGATTTGCGAGCACGGGTTTGGATGCGCACGCGCGTATTACATGTGTCTGACCTTTTTGATGAATTAATGGAAGGATTTTTTATCATTGATGGTGGAAGGAGATTTTTTTTACTGTGGCAATAAAGTGAAATGGAGGCGAACCCTTATATAGGGCAGTTGTTACCGACATGATGCCCGGATGAGGAACACGTGTCCCCTACTTGTCTAATCGTGTGGTAGGGGTGAAACGTCATGAGCTATGTTCTAGCTACCTTCTCACGAATACGAAGAGGCCATTTTTGCGACTCAAGTTGACCGATTCATGTTTGGGCGGGAGAATTTCTTGTTTCTTCCACAATACGCATCCAGGGGATATTTACTCGCGACTATTTGTAGTCTAGCATCCGCGGTTTTACCTAGCGCATACTAGACTTGGGGGACATGATGACGTATGTCCAACTCGGGTCAGCACCGATTACGAATAGTACTTATACGGCCCATGATGAACTGGGCCATAGCGGACATCAGTACGGGCTTCAAGGCCATTGGTACATGCCTTTGGGAAGCCATGGACATATAGGCTATCACGACGAGGATTTAGGCACATGAGGCCCAACCTAGCGCTCACGTGTGCAGGAATCTAGAACACCAATTAAAAACGAGTCATTAATCATGAGGTGGCCCCACAGTCACCTAAATAAACGGCGAATACTAAATAACGGTTCGATGAGACCTCTGGATACTAACCTATTAAGGGGGACAAAGCCGATTAGGGTTTTTTGGTGGGTATATAGAGAGCACCCGCTCTCACTATAAGGTACGCCCTCATAACCCTAACTTTCTACTAAAACCTAAAACCGATTACTTACTCTCACGCTGGAGGATAATCGTGGGAGACAATCCCACGGTAAGCCTAACGGTGCTTTATTTTCTTAGTGCGCAGGTCTCATACATCAAGACTTAATTGATACAGGAACCGGGGCCTAACAGATCCGTATTATACCTAATTCAGACCTAATCAAGGATCGTCCAACTTTTGTATCAACATTTATCAAACGCCTCTAGCCAAGGCCAAAACTTCTTTCTAAACCTAGTATAATATATATGCAAGTATGTATTATATGAATTAATATACTTTTAGTCACGTATCGCTATATATGTAATATATAGGTCGCGGTTAAGACGTGAAGTTACTTGCGCTTGACTGATTTGGATCTTTGCTTAAGGTGAGTTCATAGCCTCGTATTTAAATCTTTTAATTATTTTAAAACCCGCGAGGGGGATACATGTTTGTTTTATAAAATTAAACACATATGATTTTATGGTATGCCGGACCAGATTACAAGATTGTTTTCGCATAAGTTGGTATTGTCGAAGTCCCTTATTTCATGAACCGTTAATTGCCTTGCGAGGTGAACGCTAATGCATTAAATAGATCTATTGGGTTTGACAACCCTGTCCGGGGTATGGATCCGTAGGTGAGCACCCTGTAACGGACATTTTATTATTAGAAATGGAGTAGGTATATGAGAATAATACCTTGTTTTGAGGCACTTTAACATATGAATTGCCATATGTATTGTTAACGTTCGGTGTCATGAGCTTAATGCATGAAAGAAAAGAAGTTGATATACATTGCATTTGTTGCTTTGTTTTCCCGAGAACTAATTATGTGTTCAAAGATGATTGTTATAATTATTTTAAACTTTATGAATTTCACTCAACTTTGTTGTTGACGTTTTTAAACATGTTTATCCTAGGTAACCAAGGATGAAGGCAACGATGGCGTGGAGGTGTCGTGCGTATGATGGATTATTAGAAAACTACTTGTGTGTTCCGGTCTTTCAAAAATTGTGTCTTAAGTCGTGTTAAAACAATGTCTTTTATTTGAAACAATTACCTTTTAAATGTTGTACTAGATGATGGTTACGATTCTGTGGGGACCTAAACGCTTTTTAACTCTGATTAATAATGGAACACATGTTTGTTGAAACGTCTCATTTGGTCGTTTTCTATTTATCGTGGTGAATGGTGCTATTTAGTAACGCCCAATTGTTAATTCCGCTGCACAGTGGGGTGTTACAGAAGATGAAGCCGAAAGTTCGGAAAAACGTATTAGACGATATATAGCACGCAAACGAGAAATGGCGGAAGAAAAGTTAAGGCGCGATTATTTTGGGGATGAAAACACGCCACCCATGTATCCGGAAGAATACTTTCACCGAAGATATCGTATGAGTTCTACATTTTTTTTTAAATCGTACATGATATTTTAAGTTTACTTAGTTTTTTTTATTAATGAAATTTAAATTTTAAGTTTATAAGTTTTTTTTATATAAATGAATAAAAAAATGAGAAAAGTGGGGTCCCTATAACATCAAAAATTGTGATGTTGACTAAGGAGGATGTTTTTAGTGTTATGAAAGAAAAAGGGTGATGTGGCACAACTTTTTTCCACGGCTTGAGACCATACCGTGCACTTATAAAACTTCCAACGAAAATCTATGGTTGTAAATCCTTTACAAATTTATGGTTGTAAATCCTTCACAAATCACAATAAATGAAAAATACATCTAACTTTCCTTTCATTTTCCCGCTTACATTCTCACTTTCATTTTGCCGCTTACTTTTCCAAATAGATCTCACTTTCCATCCAATCTCATATTTATTACTTACCTAACAAACAATTATGGTCATATAAATGCAAGTGAGTTGGGGTTTTATATTTTATTATCATTCTAGGATCGATTTGTGAAGATACAACAAGTATGATGATCATAATAAGTTATCATCCATCTTGGAGGATTTTTTCGGTTTGCAACGTGGTTTAGATTTTATAACCATTCTAGGGTTGATTTGTGAAGATACAACAAGTATGATGATCATAATAAGTTATCATCCATCTTGGAGGAGTTTTTCGGTGTGCAACGTGGTTTAGATTATCTTCATAAAAGAGTTTGTAAGTTTCTTTTTACTTTTTGTGCGTACTATAACCGATAAATTTTTTGGTTTCGTGCCTTTGGTGTGCTTGATTTGATAACCGGACTATAACACTTTAAAGTCTAGTTTTGCTGCAAAAGCTACGATAAGTGAACATGTTTAAGCACCCTTACTAAAAGAAAAGCATTCGTTTCTGGTCAAACTTGGCGTCTTAATCTTTTAGCGAGGAATTTTTTCAAACAACAGAAAGGATTGACCAATATCAATTCATTCGGAAGAACATTAACATGTATATCTGGGGTTAGATCTGCTTTTCCAATCCTTAATTCGATTTCAATTTCCGTTTTGATTTTATCTCTCGCCATTTTCAATAAACACCAATTTTCAATCCTAGACAATTTTTTGACGGCGGCTTCGATCTGTTTGAAGGCGGCTTCGTTTCGCTTGTATACTGTGTTTGGGTGTAGATCTCTTTTCAATCCAAAGGTCTTTTTGGGTGGATTCGGGTCATGGGGAGTTTTAGTACAAAGGAGGACGATTTGGCTAGGATATCCATCTCTGTATTCATTACGAACTTTCCGTTATCGACATCTGCTAAGGAGCTATTTCATGCTTGTAAACAATACGGCCATGTGGTGGACTCGTTTATCCCTACCAAAAAGTCCAAGAACGGTAAAAGATTTGGTTTTGTCAGGTTTATTAACGTTTTCAATGAGGAGAGGCTGGTAAACAATCTTTGCACGGTTTGGATTGACCGACACAAACTTCATGCCAACATAGCTCGGTTTCAAAGATCTCAGGTTAAGAAAGATGGGGATGGAGGTAAGCAAAACAATTTTCACTCATCACCTAAAGAGATTTTGAAGACGAACGTGCCTAAAGGGGAAGGAAAGTCGTATATGGGGGTTTTGAAAGGGGATAAACATATTGAAGTTCAGGTGTCGAAATCAGAACCGGCGTTAGTCCTGGGAGACGAATGTATGGTAACTAAGGAAATATCTAATGCGTTATTCGGAAGGGTGAAAGAATTTGCATCCCTTGCTAACCTTAAGTTAGCCATGACTAACGAAGGATTTGTGGACCTCACTATCAAATACATGGGGGAATTATGGGTTATGTTAGAATTCAAATCCGAGGAATCAAAAAGTAAGTTCAATGATAATATCAGTGTTGCGTCATGGTTTTCACAAATCATCGAGGCCTCTTTAGACTTTACTGTTGAAGGAAGGATAGCGTGGGTGGAAGTGGAAGGTATTCCGTTCAAGTTGTGGTCGGGGAACACTTTTTCTCGCATTGCAAATAAGTGGGGGAAGCTACTAGACGTGGATGACCAAGAGGATTCTTGTTTCCACTCTAAACGACTATGTATTCATACTAAATCAGGTACCAGCATTAAAGAAGAGTTTAAAGTGATTCATAGAGGAAAGGCATACTGGATTCGGGCAAATGAAACACCGGGATGGGTTCCTGAATTTACTGATGATTTAGATGACGAAGATGATCAAGATGATATCAAATCAAATGATGATATATCTGATATTCATAAGATGGATAACACAGGCGAAAACAGTGTAGGGGAGGAGATACCTGAAACTATCTTCGCGGAAGACGGGACTGTGAAGAGTCGTGCAGAGGGGGATTTCAAAGATAAGAATGTTGATATGTCGGAAGATCCTTTCAATATATATTCTCTTCTCAATAAGAACAAATGTACGAATGGTAACGTTAACAATTCTGGTAGTAGCTTGAAATACCCACCTGGTTTCACTCCTAGTGTAGGAATAGATGAGAAAGATGTTTCTGTTGTAGATGGTACAACTCGAAATGATGGAACAACGAGAGTGAAAAACAAGGAAGAGTACACAGATGCTTTTAGTGATTGTCGGGATAAATGTAATTCGAATGAGAACGGGGCTGAATCCATTTAAAACATTCAAAAGCGAGACTATGAACTCACCTTGATCCAAGACGACGATCGATTAATCAAATCCAGTACGGAAAATCGGCAACGCGATCACGACCTATAATTATGTCGCTTAATTATAATATACTCAAAGTATAATCAACGATGCGTACATCGTAACGGCAAAATCATATATACTTATATATTCATACATGTGATGAGAAATCCACTTGACGACTTGACCTAAAAAACCCCAACATTATTAGGTAACGATCGTTCTTATTTTTATTACACGTTACAAACGCATTATCGAAAACCTTCTATTTTTCGGAAAATTTACTTTTTTAGTAAGTTACTTTTTTTTCGGAAACTTTACCATTTTTAGTAAGTATCGCCTTTAATTATATTATAATAATATTCATTTTATCTCATCGAACTTTTGATACACTCAAACTTGGTTATTAAATTACCCATATCGGGTTATGTGTAACATCCGAGAATTTTCAAAATTTTGAATGTACGATTTCAATCGTGACTTTTAGGGTCTGGCTTGAAACTTATAAGGAAGGATCCACTAGATACGGTTTTCACGTTCGGACTCTAAAGCAATTTGTTGTGAAATGTTATTCCAGACAACTTTTCAGTTTTACCCGAGACCTGAAAACAAGCAGAAGAGGGCTAAAACAGCCTCACAAAGTTTTGGAAAAAAAAACGCACACGACGCGTACCGACCCGGAAATGATTAAAGATAATTTAATTATCAGTTTATTAAATAAAAGGTATTTAATGACTTAGTCACCATTTTTATTCGAAAAAACGTTTTGTTGATAACGCGAAAATATACGGGTTTTTTAAAGTTTTTTATTTCTATTTCAGACAAAGCTGTTAACGGGTTCACAAAATAAATTACAGATATTTTTATAAATGTTATAAAAATATTTATGAAATATCATCAAGTAAATACTCATTTTTATCGGAAAAAAAATTTGAAAAACAATGGCGCGAGTTTCGTGACTCGAATCGACCGTTAACTAGTCCAAACGAGTCCCGAACCATTATTTACCAAAATTTACACTTTTGGTCCCTGTCAAATAGTTACATAATTAACCCAATACTTTTTTACTCATTCCGTTTATATTTCAAACTTTATTATATATATTATATATATTATATATATATATATATATTATATATATATATTTATATATATAAAAATATATCATTTTTTTCATTTCATTCTTATAAACACCACACGCATCTTTCCTCTCTCTCCCTTTCTCGTTTTCCGGCTACCACCGCCGGAGAAGTTTTCCGGCGACCACCTCCGGCCGCCACCGCCGCCGGCCACTTTTTCCGGCCAATCTACGGCGAACCCAAAATTTATAAAAAGATAGATCCTCCCACGATCTATCCGATCTACTACTTCACGCGCCTCCACACGACCTCCCCACCACCACCAGCCCACCACCGCCACCACAACACCATCATCTTTGTTTCTTCACTCCCACTGCCACCATCAACATCACCACCTCAGCCACGACACCACCACCAACGCCAACCACCACCAAGCGTGTGGTATTATCAAGCACCAAGGGGTGCGTTTTGTTGTTATAAACACCCTAAGGGTGCGTTTGATTCTCTGTCACCAACAATGAGGGTGCGTTTGGTGTTCATGTCAGCCGAAAAGGTGCGTTGGATGTTATATCACCACCAAGGGTGAGTTAGGATTATGGCACCCCCTCAAAGGGTGCGTCTGGTCCGTGTGATTAACACTTGACGAGGGTGTGTTTGGTCCGGGTGAAAGCACCACAGCCAAGGGGTGCGGTTGTCTTGATGAAAACACCACAAGGGTGTTTTGTTTCGATGGTAAAACACCACCACCAAGGGGGCTGCATTCGGTTTGTTATGAGTCCAAAACGGGTGCGTTTGACTTGTTTCGACACCGAAATAGGTGCATTTGGGTTTTCCAGTCGGCTAGGGTGCGTTGGGTTTGTGGTTTCAGCCGGGTAGGGTTTGTTGGGTTGCGGGTCAGCCCACAAGGGGCTTTTGGCTTATCTTAAAACCGACCAGGGTGCGTTTGGTATAATCAAATAAACAAAACGCAGGGGGTTTGTTTTATAGGTTATCGCAGAAAGGGGTGCGTCGGGTTTGGTCATAACCACCAACGGGTGCGTTTGGTTGTGGACAACACCACGCAAGGTGCGTATGGCTGTCGGAACAGCCGGGGGAAGGAGTAGGTTTGTTTGGCTGTCGGGACAGCCGGGGGAAAGGTGTCGGGTTTGGGTTGAAACAAATGGGATGTTTAGTTTGTAAAACAACCAAGGGTGCGGGTGGTTTGTCAAAAACGCAGCGGGTGCGTTTGGTTTTGTAACACGGAAAAAGGGTGCGTTTGATTTGGGATAAACACCGAAAAGGGTGAGTTTGGTTTTGCACCGCAAAAGTATTTCAATTGTTTCATTAAATTGACCGATTAATTAAATGTGATAAAATCTTTTTAATCTTGCGGCGTCTAAGTATAATATGTATTAATATTAAAACGGGATTGTATTAATCTATAAGCCATAAGAGACACATTTTAGATAAGTTTTTGAGTTAAAAGGGACTTTGGCGCGTTTTTGTAACGGTACATTGTGAGCAGAAAAATTGAACTTGGGTTTCTGGGGTTCGAGATTTTGAAAAGTAGACTTTAGTTGTAAAAATATAACAATTATATTTTGACGGACGTTTTTGATTTTTAAAACGGGAAGTTTAACTCCCCATAACGAGAAACTGGAGTGAAATCGGAGTGAAGATCGGAAATACACCTTTAGTAGAAAAATAGGGTTATTTTTTAATATATATTTAAAAGTGACAGGTTTATTAATTAAAGGATTTTTGAGCACTTTCGAGTTCGTTGCAGCTTCCGGCGAAACCGAAAGTGTAGTAATGTCATTTAAACTTTGCCGCGAGAGGCGGATTATTGTTTTTAAAAATTAAGGTCATTAGCGTGTCAAAACACTAAAGGTCGATTGATTAATTTTTTAATTAATATATTAAGACCAATGTTCGGTTCTAAAAAACACGGAAGGTCTAGAAAAATAGTAACTTCGGTAATATTCGACATAAGCTATGTTGGACGGAAAATCGTATATATTCATTAATATTCTACGGGTTAAGGTTTAAAATAAAAGACGCGCAAGTGGATTTATCATCACATGTATATATGTATGTAAAACCTATTAAAATTGTATGATTTCATCGTTCGATGTACGCATCGTTGATCGTATTTAATACGTGTATTATAATAGAGCGACATAATTATAGGTCGTGGCCGAGATCGTTGCAGATTCGGTTGTGATTTATTTGGATTATTTGATCGTGGTCTGTGATCAAGGTGAGTTTATAGCTCCCTCGTTTTTAATCGTTTTACATATTATTTGAGCTTAGTTAGAGAACCATCTGGTTTGCAAAATGCGTTTACATGGTTGATTACAAATTGGTTGCATACTCATTTACATAGTTCGCTATGGGATACATTATTTGACTTCAATTTTGGTCATCAAAATTACTTACTTTACATTTGAAATGATTGTCAGGATTTCACGATTTGATTGGCGCTCTGCCGGGTGCCAACAATCATTACTTGCCGGGTGTTCTTGAAGGGAACACCATTGATGGAACATATTATCTGATACATGCCCGGGTGTTCTTGGAGGGAACACCCATGAGGGGAACACATTATTTTAAATCACTACTCGGGTGTTCTTGGAGGGGACACCTGTGTATGGGTACATACAGGTCACGTCACCAGCGCATGAAATGTAAATCTACTTGGAGGGTGATGAGGCGAATGTTATAAATAGATCCTATTTGGGATTGATAATCCCCGTTCGGGCGTGATTCATATCACGTGGGCAATACGTCGTATATAGCATGTTGTCTGCGCGCATGTTATGAAATAGATCTATTCGGGATTGACAACCCCCGTTCGGGTGATTAGCTATCACTGGGAACGAACGTTATAACATTGTGGACTCGTTGGGACTACAGGCCACCAACAAATATAATATGAATTCTTACTTTTATTATTAGCTTCAGTTTCATGGTTAGAGTAATCGTTATAAAATTGTTTTATACTCACCATGGAATTACGTACGCCTTGTATAATGTGGCAATACATACTTAGAAACATTTTGGTGACATTAAATTGGTCATGCATTCATTATAATCTTTATGGATAAGTTGATACTTTTGGTGACATAAAATGTGTCCGTTGCATTCTTTATATAAATCTTTGGATTTTTAATGGTCGGTACTGTGATGATACAGTGGCAAATACATTCAGTTGAAACTTCATTCATATTTAAACTTATCATATGGAATTCACCAACTTTAATGTTGACACTTTTAAGATGTTTTTCTCAATGAATTAGATAGCTTGGATTATTTGATGTGCATTGGAGTCTTTGTACATTCTGTTTTCATGGTGATGCAATTATGGGACAACTATTATTTTGATTTCAGAAAATCAACGAGATTGTTTTACAAACGACACTTTTTAGAGGTCGTTCTCTTGTATCTAGCGCTGTGTATTATGAAGTAGCACCCCATGTGGTATTCCGCTGCGTTGTATATTTTTGG
The DNA here is from genome assembly GCA_026074375.1 of Tanacetum coccineum. Classification (NCBI taxonomy): domain Eukaryota; kingdom Viridiplantae; phylum Streptophyta; class Magnoliopsida; order Asterales; family Asteraceae; genus Tanacetum; species Tanacetum coccineum. Next base: position 31,921 of record BQNB010012406.1, read on the forward strand.
GGGTGTTACAGATTGGTATCAGAGCACTGGTTATAGAGAACTAGGTTGCATATTTTACCCTAGACTATAACCGTTTTCACAAACATTGCATCACATCAAACATTTTCAAAGTGCATACACGCTACTTGCTTATGTGCTTACATTACGTGCTGCATTAAGTGCTTACGTGACATACATATATATATATATATATATATATATGCTTGCATTCCCTTCGCGTATATCGTACGCTTATTTATATAAGAGTTATTATATAAATACCAGAATATTTTTTTTTAGACATTGTGGGTTGCACAATGGTCTCATTCTACTCGTCAGACATTGTGAGTTGCACAATGGTCTCATTTCGTTCTCAGACATTGTAAGTTAAACAATGGTCTCTAAGAATATTATTTTCTTCATAGCTTTATACAATATCGTACTACACGAAGACCGTTATAATTTTTGTTTACATGGAATTTTGTATGAATCTAAGTATTACAAGTCTTGTATGGGCGGGACTTGTAATATAAGGATTGATATGATAATTGATATGTAAACAAGACCCGTCATAATTTTGTTTACATGGGATTGTGTATGAATCTAAGTCATACAAGTCTTGTATGGGCGGGGGACTTTGTAATATGAGATTTGATATGATATTGATATGTTAAGAAGCGTTACAGTTCTGTTTTACATAGAATTATTGTGTGATTAAGTATACAAGTCTTGTATGGGCAGGACTATGTAGTTAGTCAGGAGGATTTATATGATTAATTGCTATGTGACTGGTTCATCGAGACTTTCACCTTTATTTACTCTATCCGAGAGCAGAGGTATAGTACTCATTAACGATCTCGAACACTATGTATTTCCTCTGTTAGTTTTACTTCCCGCCTCCGAAGGGACGAGTTTGGAACACTTTCGTCCTACTCAGTAAAACAAATGCATCGTCATGTCACCACCTTGAAGGATATGAGAGTCAGTAAGCGTTATTGCACCGGGAATTATTAAGTAAGGTATTGATTAATAATTTTTTTATTTGGAAAGGATTGGGACGCTCTCTTCAGTTGTTAAATAAAATTAAATTATAAACACCGAACCACATAAGTTTATCATTTTTTACTTAATAAATTTGGACGCTTCTTTATGTAAAATAATAAATTATAAATGAGTGGGCTTAATGGTATCCGATATGACACGAGTATGAACATGAAATCGCATGTCATCAGAATCGTTAAAAGGGTCTAGAGACACAATCGTGTCTTACTACTCAGCAGAATCTTAAGGCCTCACTTGGAACTACCTTATCTCATTCTTAAGTTGTTACTTTTGCGATCGTAAATTGTTTGTGGAACTAACAGACTTGTTACATACTTGAGTTAATGGAGTTGATTCGTCCTCAAACTAGCGACTGAGTACCATAATCCGCCGTCTATCGCATAAGCTCTCTCGCGAGCTCCTCTCATTTATTAAACTTTATTCTGGGAATATTGTTTCTCGAAATGTCCTAATTCTCGGCCAACCCTATTTCAACATTTGTTATAGTATTGCGTTATGGTCGACTGCTGTTGGGTCCTGGAGCGGTCCCGACTGATACAACTTTATCCAATAGGTAATGCAACTCCCCTTAAACGAGATAAACACCTATCGACGAAACAGATAGTTGGACTATTCATTTCGGGCCACTAGTAGGAAGACTTAGGTCGCGATACATCCTAGTACTGCCAAGTAAGTTGGGTACTTACATCCATAAGCCACGTTGATGTGAATCATCGAACCTTACAGATAGTAGAAACGAGACTCCGTCCTCGGACATTTAGAAACTTATACAAACATACTCACGCGACTACACCTTCTTCTTGAGGTTTTCACTATAATGAGACTTTCCCTATAACGCGGTTATACCAGTCATAAGATCTGTAATGATATATTTTGAGATACCCATTTTGATGGATTAAATATCCTGGACAAACCTAGCCAAAATTTTTGGTAGATTGAGAAGTGTAGAAACACCGAATTTTGCTGAATAAAGTTATCAGCGTCTTGTTTAGAACGAGTTTATTAAACCTTAAGTCTTTCCTTGGTCACACAATCGGATAACACAAATTTAATCTCGGGACGAGATTTCTTTAAGGGGTAGGTACTGTAACATCCGAGAATTTTCGAAATTTTGAATGACGATTTCAATCTTTGACTTTTCAAGTCTGACTTGACTTTTTGACTTTTGGTCTTTTATTTTCACATAAAAGCGATTACCGCGTAACCGGTAATTTTTCGGAACATATTTAAAGGAGATATATGTTATTCCTAGGTTGATTTATCAAAAACGAGCAGCTAAATCACGTTTTCATTATTCGGACTCTAAAGCAATTTGATGTAAAACGACATTCCTGACAACTTTTTAGTTTTGACCGAGACCCGAAAACAGTCGGAAAGTGACTGAAATGTCCTCGCAAGATTTAGAAACGGGAAAATAATTAAATTACATTTAATTATCATTTTTATTAAATAAAAATATTTAATAAATTAGTCATCATTTTATTCGAAAACGTTTGTTGATAACGCGAATATACGGGTTAAAAGTTTATTTCTAGTTTTACTTTCGGACGAGACGTAACCGGTTCACTAAATAAATAACGAATATTTTTATAAATGTTATGAAAATATTTATGAAATAATATCAAATAAATACTCATTTTTATCAGAAAAATGATTTGGAAAACAATGGCGCAAGTTTCGAGATTTGAATCATCCGTTAAGTCGCTCAAACGAGTCCCGAAACGATAGTTATCAAAACTATACTAAATATTTACGCAATTGACCCTGAACTTTTAGAGGCTTGTCACTTCTCTTAATATATATATAAATTTTATACATTTAATTTTCATTTCCACTCATACATACACATACATATATAATTCTCTCTCTCTCTCCCTCAATTTGTCCGGCCACCGCCGGCCACCCCTCCGCCACCACCGCCGCCGTCGCCGGCCACCGAAAAACTTTTCCGGTGAGATTTCCGGCCGAAACCAAAAATGATCTTCGTGACCCGATCTACCCGATCCCTAACACCACTCGCCGCCACTCGCCGTTTCCCCTCCCTCCGGCAGTCACAGCCACACCACCACCGTCATCATCACCATCACAGCCACGCACCACCAAAAGGGTGCGGCTGTTGGTGGTAAACACCCACAAGGGTGCGTTTGTTCTTGGTTCGGTCACAAGATTAGGGTGCGTGAGGTTCTAAAAACCACCAGCCACCGCAACGGGTGTGTTTGGTGGTTATAAACACCCACAAGGGTGTGTTTGTTTTGCGGGTTCACCGCGTACAGGGTGCGTGTGGTTTGTCATAACACCAAGAGGGTGCGTTTGGTCCGGGTAAAAACACCACAACAGGGCGTGTTTGGTTTACTTACACAAAAAGGGTGCGTTGGTTTGAGTCCGACACCACAAGGGTGCGTTTGGTGAGATGGCAGCCACCACCGTAGGGTGCGTGTGGGTGGCGGCCACCACCATTAGGATGCGTTGGGTGTTGTAGCAGCAGCAGGGGATGCGTAGGGGGGGGGTGTTTGCTGGCTGTAAAACCACCTTAGGGTGCGTTTGGGGTGGCAGCCACCACCATGGGGTGCGGTTGGGTGGCAGCCACCACCATAAGGTCCGTTTGGTTTGCTGGAAAACACTAAGGGTGTGTTTGGGATAACGGTTAAACAATAAGAGGGTGTTTGGGTTGGTTTGCAATGGAAATGGAGTGAGTTTGATAATTGTGACACGAATCGGGTGTGTTTTGTGATTACCGAAAAAGGGTGCGTTAATTAAAAGTATTCGATTATTATCGTTTATATTATCGATAAAATGTATATGTGATGAATCTGTTAAAACTTGCGAAGTTAAGTTACATGTGATATTAATATTTAAAAACGGGATTGATAATAATGTATAGCCGATACTAGATATTGTTAGACGAGTTTGAACTAAAAACGGACTTTGACGCGTTTTTATAACGGATAATTGTGAGCAAAAAACGAAACATGAGATTCGGGATTCGAGACTTTGAAAAGTCAGACTTTGGTTTACAAAATATAGCAAATTATATTTTGACGGACGTTTTGATATAAAACGGGACTTTTAACTCCCAATAACGAAGATACAGGAGTGAAATCGGAATATACACTTTAGTAGAAAAATAGGTTATTTTTAATATTTATTACAATATGGTCGTATATTAATTAATGTTTTAGCACTTTCGAGTCGTTTCCACGCCTTCCGGCGAAACACGAAAGTTGTTCGTTATGACGTTTTACTTTGCCGGGAGGTTTGTCTGTTTAAAATTAAGACATGCGGGTCAAAACTAAAGGGTCGGATTGATCTATTATTTCCAATTAATTATATTTAAGACCACGTTCGGTTCTAAAAAATGGAAGGTCTAAAAAATAGTAACTTTCGGTAAATATTTCGACATAAGCTAATGATTGGACGATAATGTATTATTCATAACAATATACTAAGGGTTAGGTTTAAAGTCGCGCAAGTGGATTTCTCTATCACATGTATATATTTATTATATGTATACATAATTAAATATGTTATGATCTTGTCGTTAAGGATTGTAACGCATCGGTTGATCGTATTTAATACCGTGTATTATATTAGAGCGACATAATTATAGGTCGTGGCCCGAAGATCCGTTGCAGATTCGGTTATGATTTATTTGGATTATTTGATCGTGGTCTTTGATCAAGGTGAGTTTATAGCCCCATGTCTTACTGGTTTTACATATATTTTTGGGGTGAGAACATGCTTCTTACAAATTCAATTACGTGTTTGATTTAAACTCGTTACGTGCTCATTTACAACTCGTTTGCATTTAATTTTTGAACGTAAACACATTCTATACTTTTATGATTATGGATTAGCTTAAGTTGCATGAACTGTTAATTACTCGGAGGGTAAGTGACGGAATGTTATAAGATAGATCTATTTAGATCTGACATCCCCGTTCGGGTGACTAGCTATCACTGGGAACGAACGTTATACCATGTCGGATTACGATTTGTTTGGCGCCTGCGGGGCCAACAATCATTACTGCCCGGGTGTTCTTGGAGGGAACACCCATGAGGGGAACATATTATTTTTATTACTGCCCGGGTGGTCTTGGAGGGAACACCCACGATGGGAACATATTACCTTTTATTTACTGCCGGGGTTGTTCTTGGATGGAACACCCTCGATGGTACATTTATACGGTGCTTGAATAAGTGGCATACATACAAGTTAAGTCGCAGTTTCATGGAAATTAGAGTAATTGTAATCATTGTTTTATACACAGATGAATATTTATTGTGCCTTAAATAAAGTTGGCATACATACTTGAATTTTGTGGTGACATTAATAAGATTTAAAAAAAAAATTTGGATTATGCATTCTTTTTAAATCTTTGGGATTAGATTGGTACTTTTGTACATAATTGTGTCCTTGCATTCTTTATAAATCTTTGGGATTTTTACATTGTACTGTGATGACACAGTGGACAAATACATTCATTTGAAACTTACATTCATATTTGAACTAACATATGAACTCACCAACTTTAATGTTGACACTTTTAAGCATGTTTTTCTCAGGTGAATTAGATGCTTGGATTATTTGATGTGAATTGGAGTCTTTACATTCAAGTTTTTCATGGTGATGCAATTATGGGACAACTATTATTTTGATTTCAGAAAATCAACGAGATTGTTTTACAAACGACACATTTAGAGGTCGTTCTCTTGTATCTAGCGCTGTGTATTATAATAAGTAGCACACCAAGAGGTATTTCCACTTTGCTTGTCATATTTTGGGGTGTTACAGATTTGGTATCAGAGCACTGGTTATAGAGAACTAGGTTGCATATTTTACCCTAGACTATAACCGTTTTCACAAACGTTGCATCACATCAAACATTTTGAAGGTGCATACACACTACTTGCTTATGTGCTTACATTACGTGTTGCATTAAGTGCTTACCGTGAATACATATATGTAATATATTATGCTTTCATCTTTTGCGTATATCGCACGTTTATTTATATAGAGTTATTTATATAAATACCAGAGCAATTCTTAAGACATTGTGAGTTGCACAATGGTCTCAATTATACCTTAGACATTGTGAGCTGCACAATGTTCTCAAAGTATAATCTGTCTATTTGTGAGTTATACAAGGGTCTCCATCTAACTTCTTAGACATTGTGAGTTGCACAATGGTCTCATTTTGTTCTCAGACATTGTAAGTTAAACAATGGTCTCTAAGGATATTATCTTTCTTCATAGCTTTATACTATATTGTATTACACGAAGACCGTTATAATTTTTGCTTACATGGGATTGTGTATGAATCTAAGTATTACAAGTCTTGTATGGGCGGGACTTGTAATATAAGGATTGATATGCTAATTGATATGTAAACAAGACCCGTCATAATTTTGTTTACATGGGATTGTGTATGAATCTAAGTATTACAAGTCTTGTATGGGCGAGACTTGTAATATGAGGATTGATATGATAATTGCTATGTTACCAAAGCCGTTACAGTTCTGTTTACATAGAATTATGTGTGAATCTAAGTATTCACATGTCTGTCATGGCGGCCTAGTAATAGGAGGATTTATATGATAATTGCAATGTTGACTGGTTCATCGAGACTTTTACCTTAGTTACTCTAACCGAGTACTCGTTAACGATCTCGAACACTATGTGATTTCCTTGATAATTTTACTTCCCGCATCTAAAGACTAGTTTGGAACACTCGTCCCATACTCATTAGAGCACATGCATCGTCATGTCATCCATCACCTTGAAAGTTATGTGGGTACGCGTATTGCATCGGGAATTATTAAGTAGGATGATTTATAATCTGTTTATTTAAAAAGATTGGGATGCCTCTTCATTTAAATAAATAAATTATAAATCCCCGAACCATAAGTTTATAATAAATTGGGACGCTTCTTTATGCAAATGATGAATTATAAATGAGTGGGCTTAATGGTATCCAATGTGAGACGAGTAAGAACATGAACTCGATAATCACCGGAATTCGTTATAAAGGTCTAGAAACACAATCGTGTCTTACTACTCAGCAGAATCTGAAGGCCTCGCTTGAACTATCGGATCTCATTCTTAAGTTATTACTTTTGCCGTTGCTAATCCTCGCGATCACGAACTGTTCGTGGAACTAACAGACTTGTTACACACTGGAGTTAATGGAGTTGATTCGTCCTCAAACTAGCGAATGGTACCATAATCGACGTTCTATGCATAAGCTACTTCCGCATGCTCCTTCCATTTGTTAAACTTATTCTAGGGAAATTGGTTTCGACAAATGTCCTCAATCTGGCTCCCTATCACCAATTGTTATAGTCTTGACGTTATGGTCGCTGTTTGTTGGGGTCCTTGAGCGGTCCCGACTGATGCAAACTTTATAATGCATCTCCCCTAAACGAGATTAAACACCTATCAACGAAACAGTTAGTTGGACTATTCTTTTCAGGGCCGTACTAGTAGGAAGACTTAGGTCGCAGATACTTCTAGTACTGCCAAGTAAGTTGGGTTCTTACATCCATAGATCACAGTGCAGTAATCATCGACCATACAGATAGTAGAAACGGTATCGTCCTCGGAATTTAGAGACTTATACAAACATTACTCACGGACTACACTTTCTTCGTGAGGTTCTTCCTATAAATGAGACTTTTCCATACGGAAGGGGGGTGGAGGTTATACAGTCATAAGATCTGTAACTGATTTATTTTGAGTAACCATTTTGATGGGTTGAATATCATAGACAAACCTAGTCAAAATTTTTGGTTAGATTGGAGGAAGTGTAGAAAATCACCGAATTCTGCTGAATAAAGTATTCAGGTCTTGTTTAGAACGCGTTTATTAAACTTTAAGTCTTTCCTTGGTAACAACAATCGGATAACAAAAATTTAATCTCAGGGACCGAGATTTCTTTTATAAGGGTAGGTATGTAAATCGAGAATTTTTGGAACTTTTTAAAGGAGAGATTAGTTATTCCAAGGTTGAATTATCAAAACGAGTAGCTAAAATCCGTTTTCATTATTCGGACTCTAATGCAATTTGATGTAAAAACGACATCTGACAACTTTTAGTTTTGACGAGACCGAAACAGTCAGAAGGGTGAATGAAATGCCCTTGTAAGATTTTAGAATCAAGAAAACGACCTACCGACACAAAAATAGTTAAATTACATTTTAATTATCACGTTTTAGTAAAATAAGAATATTTTATTAAATTTTTTATCATTTTATTCAAGTAACTTGTTTGAAGACGCATATTTTCGAGTAAAAGGATCAATTTTTCGGACAAGTTTAACGGATAAATATACAAAATAAATAATAACGTTTTGATAAATTTTATAAAACGTTTACGAAAATTAGACGAGTGAATATCATTTTTAGATTTTTCTTTTTTATTTTTTAATCAAAAAATGAGTTGGAAAACAATGTCGCAAGTTCGAGAGTTGTATCGTCCCGTTAAGTCTTTCAAACGAGTCCGAACGATACTATCGAAACTATACTAAAAAGTTACAAAATGAACCCCATACTATTTGAACTTGTCACTTTAGTTTATATATATATATATATATATATATATATTATATATTAGATATATATGATAATATATAAAATTATAACCATTTTATTCATTTCCACCAATAATACATTACACACACACCTCAAACTTCTTCCTCCCCTATTATCCCGGCCACCACCCCACCGCTGGCCTCTACCGCGGCCACCACCGCCGTACCACTCGCCACGCCGCTGGAAAACTTTCCGGCGGGCTTTTAGACCGATACCAAAATTGGATCCCTACAACAAAGGGTGCTTTGGTTTTGCACCGGTAAGGGTGCGTTTGGGTTCGGTCAGCCGCACAAGGGGTGCGTTGGTTTTCGTGTTTGCACCGAGGGTGCGTTCGGGTTGTTCGTACGCCACTAGGGTGCGTTCGGTTTATCAAGAAACACCACAAGGGTGGTTGTTTCGGTGGTTTGGCAGCAGCCACCACCACGTAGGGCTGCGTTTGGCTCATTATCACCACACCGGGGTCCGTTTGGTTTTTCTGTCACCGAAAAGGGTGCGGTCGGGTTCGGGTCAGCCACCGATTATGGTGCGTTTGGCTGTGACAGCCCCGAAAAGGGTGCGTTTGGTATATTAACAGCAGACTAGGGGTGTTTGTTTTATTGGTTATAACAAAAATGGGTGCGTTTGGGTCCGGGTCAGCAGCTAGGCTGCGTTTGGTTGTTAAATTAGTCATTAGGGTGCGTTTGGTTCTAAGTGAAACAGCCAAGGGTGTGTTTTGTTTGATGTTTACATGATTAGGGGGCGTTTGGTTGGACAGAAATCGCACAAGGGTGCGTTTGGTTTAGTAGAAACCAATACGGGTGTGTTTGGATGGCTGTTTAACAGCCATGGGGTACGTTTGGTTTAGCGGGAACCGCACAAGGGTGCGTTTGGTTGGTGGTGTAGCACGAAAGAGTGTGTTTGGTTTTGTTTCCACCAAATGGGTGCGTTTGGGTTTGTGGGTTAACAACCGACGAGGGTGTGTCGGGTTGGCTGTCAAACAGCCGGGACAGCCGGGGGTTTGTTTGGTTTGATAATCAGACACAAAAGGGTGCGTTTTGTTTTGCACCATAAATATATTAATTGTTTCATTTATTTGATTGAGTAATTATATGTGATGAAATCTATTGAAACTTGCGGCGTCGAGATAATATATTATTGATATTAAAGCGGGATTAATATGAAATTATAAGCCATAATAGACATATTTTAGATAAGTTTTGAGCTAAAAACGGATTTTGGCGCGTGTTTGTAACGGGTCATTTTGACCAGAAAATAGAACATGGGATTCGGGGTTCGAGATTTTGAAAAGTCAGACTTTAGTTTATAAAATATAACAAATTATATTTTGACGGACGTTTTGATATAAAACGGGACTTTTAACTCCCAATAACGAAGAAACTGGAGTGAAATCGGAATATACACTTTAGTAGAAAAATAGGTTATTTTTAATATATATTAAATCTGACAGGTTTATTAATTAAAGGATTTGAGCACTTTCGAGTCCGTTTCAGCCTTCCGGCGAAACACGAAAGTTGTTCGTAATGACGTTTTACTTTGCCGCGAGGATTGTCAGTTTTAAAATTAAGACATAGCGGGTCAAAACTAAAGGTCGGTTGATCTATTATTTCAATTAATTATATTTAAGACCACTGTTCGGTTCTAAAAACGGAAGGTCTAAAAATAGTAACTTTCGGTAAATATTCGACATAAGCTATGATTGGACGGAAAATAGTATATATTCATATAATATACTAAGGGTTAAGGTTTAAAGACGCGCAAGTGGATTTCTCATCACATGTATATATGTATGTATACATATTAAAATATGTATGATTTCGTCGTTACGATGTACGCATCGTTGATCGTATTTAATACGTGTATTATAATAGAGCGACATAATTATAGGTCGTGGCCGAGATCGTTGCAGATTCGGTTGTGATTTATTTGGATTATTTGATCGTGGTCTTTGATCAAGGTGAGTTTATAGCTCCCCTGTTTTTACTCGTTTTACATATATTTGGGGTGAGAACATGCTTGTTTGCAAATGCATTTACATGGTTGATTACAAATTGGTTTACATACTTATTTGCATAGCTCGCTATGGGATACATTATTTGACTTCATTTTTGGTCACAAATACATACTTTACATTTGAAATGATTACGGATTAGTTTAGGCGGATTGAACTGTTTATTACTCGGTGGTAAGCGGCGAATGTTATTAGATAGATCTATTTGGGTTTGACAATACCGTTCGGGTGACTAGCTATCACTGGGAACGAAACGTTTTACATGTCGGATTACGCTTGTTTCGCGCCTGCCGGGGCCAAACAATCTATTACTGCCCGGGTGTTCTGAGAGGGGAAACACCAAGAGGGGAACATATTATTTTTATTTCTGCCAGGTGTTCTTGAGGGATACATCCACGATTGGAAACATATTCATTTTATTACTGCTGGGTGTTCTTGAAGCGGAAACACCTACGATGGTTACATTTATACAGTGCCTTGAAAACTTTCTTGGATTCCTTGTTACCTCCATACCTCTTCTCTATGGCTTCCATGAGCAGTTTTGCATCCTTATATGAATGAAACTTCAGTTGATCCTTATTTGGGAGAGCCATCAACAGAGTTCCTCTAGCTTTCATCTCATTCCTCCTATCCTGCTTTTCTTCTGCAGTAGTAGGTTCATATTCTTGCTCAACTTCTCTAATTTTTCTTTTCAGCACTTTGTTGCCATTCAGAATTACTTCCCAGAGGGAGTAATCAGTCATGAGGAAGTATTGTTCTATCCTCATTAACCAGAGATCATATTCCCCTGGGTTAAGGATAGGAAGTTTTGCAGTCAGAGTTGTAGAAGTAGTTCCTGCCTCCATCTTATCACTGAGAGATAGATCTAGTAGAGATTGATTGTTTCTTCTTATTCAAAGCTTCACAACAAGCTCTGATACCACTTGTTGATCCCAATGAATAGATCTTTAACTCCTTAGCTTGATGTAAGGTTTAGTATCCTTGGATAAATCCAAAAGTACTAAGAATGAAACTTTGAGTGAATGATATAAACTATGCGGAATCTAGTTTATACCACTAAGAAGTATAACCAATGGAACAGTAATGTATGTTTGACAAAACAGAAAATATAACCAAAACAATAAGCTTCAATATATTAATACGAACACTCTTTGATAGTGTTAGGGTTTACAACCTTGAAGCTATGAGAACTATGAGAAAATGATATATAAAACCATAACCTAGGATCTCCTTTTATACATCAAGGAGTCCTTTACAAGATAACTACAAATCTTCTAAACTTCTATAAGATATCAACATATCTTCTAATTATATAAGATATAGACTAATACATATCTCTTAACACCTCCTTATAACTCTTCACACGTCTTTATCTTCATGCAATCTTCAAACTTTGTCAGCAGTATTAATCTTCTTCACCAGTGTTAAGTTAGTACTAACAGTGCTAACTTTTACTCTAGTAGTACTAACTAGTTAGTACTGTTAGTTATAATATGAGCAGTATAAACATTTTGGCTTGACAGTACAAAGTTGAATAAGCAATATAATCTTGTAGAAGTCCTTAATTCTCAACAAGATGGATGTGAAGAGTGCTTTCCTTTATGGTACAATAGAAGAGGAGGTATATGTGTGTCAACCTCCATGATTTGAAGATCCTGACTATCCTGACAAAGTTTACAAGGTGGTGAAAGCACTGTGTGGTTTGCATTAAGCTCCAAGAGCCTCGTATGGAACCTTGGCCAAGTATTTATTAGACAATGGGTTTCAAAGAGGAAAGATATATCAGACCTTATTTATCAAGAAGCAAAAAGGAGATATTTTTCTTGTTCAGGTCTATGTTGATGACATTATCTTTGGCTCTACAAACAAGGAGTTGTGTACTGAATTTGAAAAACTGATGCATGATAAGTTTTAGATGAGTTCTATGGGAGAACTCAAATTCTTCTTAGGTTTGTATAAGTGATGAATTAAGAGATAGATGGGATATGTGTTTTAAACTCTGTCAGCATGTATTATGTAGCTGTGAGATATGAAGAGTAAAGTTTAGTTTCACAGATGTCAGGACAGCTAGCACCCCAATGGATACAAAAAAGCCTTTGCTCAAGGACTCGGATGGTGATGATGTTGATGTTCATATCTACGATACAGATCAGTATGATTGGATCATTGATGGTATCTTAAATCATCTAGACCAGACATTATGTATACACTATGTGCATGTGTAGATTCTAAGTTACCCTTAGTGTTCACACTCACATGTGTGAGAAGATTTTTAGGTATCAAAAAGGCCAACTAAACTGGGGCCTTTGGTATCCTAGAAATTATCCCTTATATCTATTGCATATTCTGAAGTGATATGCTGGAGCAAGCTAGATAGGGGTATCAACAACAGCGAGGTTGTCAGTTCCTAGGTGCAGATTGATCTTTATGGCAGTGCAAGAAGCAAATTGTGTGGTTGCCACTCCTCTACTGAATCTGATTGTGGCTGCTGCTAGTGTATGGGGCAAAGTACTCTGATTCAGAATTAAATGCTGGATTATGGGTATAATTTTATGCTTACCTTGATTATATTGACATAACAGTACTATATGTTTTGTTATAGAATCATGTTTCACATACTAAACAGAACCATTGAGATTAGTTACCCATTTTATAGAGACTGCTATGATAAATGTATTCACGTGATTAAAATCTACACAGATCACAATTTTGCAGACTTACTTACTAAAGCTTTAGATGTTGGAAGGTTTCAGTACTTGGTTGCAAGTATTGGAATGCTAAATCCTTAGAATTTTAATCTCTTTGTGTCTTTGTAATGTTTGTACAGGATTAGTACTGTTAGTTTTGTCAATTAGTACTACTAAGTATAATTAGTATTGCTGGTTACACTTAAGACTGCTAGTTAAAACCGTTAGTCATAATTAATACTGTTAAACAAGAAAATACTTTGGATAGTGTATTTTTGGTTTTGGACTAACATTTGCAGGCTAAGCATATTGAGTATCTGGTATTGAATTGAGGGGCGGCTAATAATGTCAATCTGCAGGGTCAAGTATCAACAATCCAAAGTGACTCCCATCACACAACCACCAGTGCTCCATCCACCTCACAACCACCAAATTTACTACCATCTATGCAAACAACCCATGTTGCAGAAGAGGCTTCTACCTTGCCCCATAATTTACCTCTCCCAAGGGTTTACTCACTTGGAAGTGATGAGGGCAGTATGATACTTCATGAATTGACAATTCTTTATACCACATTGTCTAAGAAAGTGAAGAGTTTGGAATCTGACTTGAAGCAAACCAAACTGACATATGGTGCTGCTTTTATAAAGCTCATTATGAAGGTGAAAAGGTTGGAAGAAATGATGAAAGTCTAGTTAAAATATGAAGCTAAGGAAGAGCCAAGGATTGTTCGTTCGTCTGATAAATGAGGGTGCTAAAAGATGATACTCCAATCTTGAGAGGAGTATGATAGAAGACATTGATCAGGATGCAGGTATGGTTCAAATTGATGTTGAGTATCAGGGGAGGTTTAAAGATGAGACTGATACACAGGTTAGTGCTCATGGAGAGTCACATAGTCAAGGAAGTCAACCTGAAGATCAGTTAGGAGTGCTTAGTGCAACTAAGATACTTGCAGGTGTACCTAGAGTTCATATTTATTCTAGAAGAAGAAGGACAGTTAGTACTGGCAGTGGTGAAATTAGTACTGCTAAAGAATCAGTTAGTACTGTTGGTGCTTTAATGCAAGTTAGTACTGCTGGTATGGATCAAGGAAGCATTCCTTCACCAAGTGCATCTAAAGACAAAGGTAAAGATATTATGACAGAATTTGAGCCTGAACAAGCCACTACAAAGTTGAAACAAAGAAAAGAGATAGCTGGCTATAAAGCAGCCATAAGATTGCAAGAACAGCTTGATGAAGAAGAAAGTCAGAGAATTGCCAGGGATGCAGAAGTAGCTCAAAGACTGCAGGAAGAGATTGATGCATCAGAAAGACAGAGAAGGGTCAAGTCATCAAGTAGTCTAGGGGCTTAGTCAGTTACTTTAATGGGATGATTTATTGGCTAGAGTTGCAGCAGATGAAGATTTTGTTCAATAGTTACAAGCAGGTGAAAAGTATAGTGAAGAAGATTTACCTATGAACAGCTTGTGGAAACTTGTCAAATCAAAAGAAAGAAGTTCTTTGCTCCTACCAAAGAGCTAAGCTAAGAAACAAGCAATGATTGCTCAACAAAAGCTTACTTTCAACTTATATCAATAACAAGAAGGAGGTTACTCTAACAAGCATTGAGATATGTCTACTTTCCTTTGAGCAGGTAAAGGAATAATTCTTTGATAGAGCTACTATGAGGAGAGTTTAATCTTTTGTGCCTATGGATTCTGAGTTGGAGGTTCAGAGACTGAAAAGAGCAGGTCAAGAAAGTTTTGTAGGACTGCTGATATATAGAATAAAAGTATGGAAGAAGCTTCGGTTCTGGTGATGATATCAATCAACAGAAATGGTAAGGAGTTATCAATGATGAGCTACAAATTGATGATGATAGTTCCAATGGAAGAAGTCTATGTTGAAGCTTTACAAGTCAAATATCCAATCATAGACTGGGAGGTTTACATTGAAGACTCTAGAAAATATTAGAAGATAATCAGGGTTGGTGATCATACAGAAGCTTATCAGACTTTTGATGATATGTTAAAGAAATTTGATAGAGATTACCTCGATAAGCTATGAAGTTTGGTTAAAGAAAGATTCAGTTCAACAGATCCTACCGATGACAAAGAAAGAATATTATGGGTTGAATTAAGATTGTTGTTTGACACCGGATATTGATGATCTATTCTGTGGAAGCTTCAAACATATATGCATGATCCATTGACATGGAGGTTATATGATACATGTGTTATTCACCATGTATCTACAGATAGAGGACATGATATCTTCATGTTGGTTGAGAAAGATCATCCACTGACAAGAGGGCTTATGACTGTGATGTTGGCTAACAAGCTTCAAGTGGACCAATCTTTAGAGATGGCAAATGAGCTTTTAAGGAAAATCTTCATACAAGCAGAAAGACCAATACAATAAGATGTTTAGAAGCATCTTCTCAGCACAAAAGTTTTCATTCAAGAAAACTTAATGATTTAGAGATCAATCACAAGTTTAGGGGAGGATTGTTAGGAATTAAAAGTCTTTAACACTATAGCTCTGTTAAGACTAAAGATAGTATGCTCGGATTATAACTACCAGTACTAACTGATTAGTACTGCTAGTGTAAAAGTTAGTACTGCTAGTACTAACTTAATACTGCTAAAGAGATCTTAATACTGCTGAAGACTTAAGACTGCCAGAAGAAGATAATGACTGCATAAAGATAAAGACGTATGAAGAGATATGTATGGACTTATTCAAAGTGTATATCTTATAAATTTAGAAAGATATGTATATGATTAGAAATATAGAAGATCTTGAGTATCTTCAAAGATTTGTAGTTATCTTGTAAAGGACTCCTTGGTGTATAAAAGGAGATCCTAGGTTTTGGTTATTAAAAAACTCATTAATAGAGTTGCATGCATAGCTTCAAGGTTGTAAACCCTAGTACTAGACAGAGTACTCGTATTATTCATCATAATAATATAGAAGTTTTTTGGTTATATCATTGTTCATTTAAGTTTACTGTTTCATTAATATTTCTTATAAGTATTAAAGAGTAGATTCCGCATTCTCTTTAGTATTTACAAAGTTTCTACCATTGTTGTTTTGAATTTATTCAAAGTAACATAATCTTTACAAGCTAAAGAATAGATCTTGAGTTGGAATCAACACACCTAATTGCTAAATTTTGCTGCATAATCCAAAGTCCTTTGGTTAGGGTGTTACAGAGTGGTATCAAGAGCCTAAGGTTATAGAGAACTAGGTCGAGTCTTTTTTAAAACCTAAACTATAACGCTTCTACACGCACGCCAAGACTCCTCATTGCCATTGGTTACATATAGAAAGCAAAGGTATGTTTACGTATGTGTTGTATGTATAAATTGTTATGTATAGGTATATTTATGCATGTGTTGGATGCATAAAGTATTGTGTATTGATACATTTATGCATGTGTTGTATGCATAGAATGTCATGTGATTATATGATAATTATTATTATATATGTTTGAAGTATAATTAAGGTATATACTGAACGAGAATGTCACAAATTGTGAATTTTTATTTGTTACGCATTTATGCGGGAGCTGTTATTTTGGGTAATAGTGTTCCAATAAAAATAAGAAGTGATACGCTATTAAGTAAGTATTATATGATATTTCTAGATTATCATGGTAAACGTAATTCCTTCGGATCATGTGGATGATGTACCCGTCGTTGAGCTGAATGAACACGATGATGTTCCTGTTGTTCCCGAGCCTGTTTTAGTGGATGAAGACGAGGACCCGAAAGAGGAAGAATTTGAGGAAGAAGAAGAACCCCAAGAAGAAGTAGATGATATGGAAGTCGACATCGAGTAAGATGAGAATAAGCCAAAGTTGACATATCCTTATGAAGAGGTGGATCCTCTTAACCCTCCGCCGCCTGCTTCTGATTCAAAGCTTGAGGATGTGATTGAGGTTGAGAACATGATTGAGTACAAGGATGAGACTGTTCTTGCTAGTGTCCATGAGGTAGGTGAGTCGTCTACTACTCCTTTCCTTCGAGAGGACAGTGATGGTCTATTGCCTGGTCTCATGAGGAGGAACATTAACTCTCTTTTCGGTCAGATGGCTTCTCTTTCAAGACGACTGTGTGGTCACGAGACGGCGCATGCATTGGTTTAGAAGAAAGGAAAAGCAAAGGACGAGTAATATGGTAAGTTGATTTTGTATTTGGGTAATGAAGTGCGTTCTAGTGTGGAGCAAGGAACGGCTGCAATGGAAAAACTGGTTGAAAAGAATGGTAATGCTCAAGACAAAGCTGAGTGTAAGAAATTGAAGAAGGAACTTGAAGAAGCAAGGTTTAGCAACACATTCCTTCGTATCCAGAACGAACGAGTCGAGAGAGATCTCTATTCGACTAGAGTTGAGCTCATGAGTTATATCAAGAGATGATTCGTAGGGGATTTGTGTTTGAAGAAAGACCGAATAAAGCTATCGATGTTCCGATTGACGATAAGAAGAGTCCTTCATCTGAGCCGCGAGGATCTTCTCGTGATTCTTAGTAGTTTGGTTTCAACTGTAGTATCTTTATTGTGTAATCACTAAACTGAATCCTCAGTTAGTAGAATTAGTGCTATTGGTTGTAACGATTTGTATCATTTCATGAAACAATGCAACTATGCATTAACTCTTTGTGATGAAAAATGAATGACTATATTTTGATTACTATTTGATGTTGTGTGACTGTTGTTGTGATTGATTTGTCATTGTACCATGTTATGAGTATATCATGTTATGAATGCTTATCAGATTATTTTCTGTGTGATGTGACAGAATCATACCTCCAAAGTCTGCACCTTTGACTCAAGCAGTCATTCGTCGAATGATCAAGGAAAGTGTCGATGCTGCTATCGCTGCTGAGCGGGCTAGATATGCGAATGCTGTAAATGATGCTAGAGGATCTGGACCAGCTAGGGGTTAAGATGCCGCACTTGCTGTTCGTGAGTGCACTTTTGCTGGGTTTATGAAGTGCAATCCTACTATTTTTGACGGTACTGAAGGAGCTGTTGAATTACAAAGAGGATTCGAGAAAACTGAGAGTGTTTTTGGAATCAGTGAATGTGCAGAGGGCAAGAAGGTTAAGTTTGTTGCTGCAACACTGCAAGGACCTGCTTTGACTTGGTGGAATGCTAAGGTTGCAACCATGGGTTTGGAGACTGTGAACCAAATGCCTTGGACTAAGATGAAGCAACTAATGACTACAGAGTTTTGTCCAATAGAAGAACTTCAAAGAATGGAGAATGAACTATGGAACTTAAAGGTCAAGGAGTATAACATTGTTGCTTATACTTAAAGGTTTAATGAGTTAGCTTTGATGTGTCCGAGAATGGTTGAGCCTGAAAGCATGATGGTTGATGCTTACATCCGGGGATTGACTGATAACATTAAGGGTGAAGTCACTTCTTTTAAGCCTGCTAACCTGAACGAAGCTATGCGTATGGCTCATAAGTTAATGGAAAAGAAATCGCAAGCTAGAGATGAAAGAATTTTGGAAGGAAAGAAGCAAAAGTGGGAGAACTTTCAAACTGGAAATATTAGTGGTAAGAGCAATCATAAGGACAACTCATGCCAAACTTTGCAGAATAACCAAAAGCAAGGGAACGCGCAAGCTATGGTTACTGCTCCTACTGATGGAAAGGTGTCTTCTGGATCACTTCCTTTATGTGAACAATGTTTTACTCGCCATGTTGGTCCATGTACGATCAAGTGCCACAAGTGTGGAAAGGTTGGGCACAAGGCAGGGTACTGCAAGGAGAAGAATGTTGCCACGGGTGCTAATGCTCAGCCCATTCCGACTTGTTATAATTGTGGTGAGCAAGGTCATACTAGGAACAGATGCCCAAATAAGGTTAAGCAAGAGGAAGTTGGAGAAGTTCATGGTCGATCTTATGCAATTAAGGATGCTGAGCCGCAAGGTCCAAATGTGGTTACTGGTATGTTTCTGCTCAACAACTGATATGCTTCTTATTTATTTGATTCGGGTTTCGATAGGAATTTTGTGGATACTAGACTTAGTTCCATGCTTAATATCGAACTAGTACCGAGAGGAGCTCCTTTTACACGTGCACCGTAGCTGATGGAAGGGTAGTTAGTACGAACACTGTTTTGAAAGGTTGCACTTTGAATTTAGTGAACCATATTTTTGAAATCGATCTTATGCCGATTGAGCTTGGTACGTTTGACGTCATAATCGCTATGGATTGTCTTGTCAAGCACGATGCCGTTATCGTCTGTGGCGAGAAAGTTATTCGTATACCGTACGGAAACAAGATGTTGATAGTCGAAAGTGATAAAGGTGTGTCTCGACTAAAGGTCATATCTTGCATTAAGGCCCGTAAGTATGTCAAGCGAGGTTGTCATTTGTTTTTGGCACACGTGACAGAGAAGAAATCGAAAGGGAAACGATTGGAAGATGTGCTTGTAATTCGTGACTTTCCTGAGGTGTTTCCTGAGGAGTTTCCAGAACTACCACCGCCGAGGCAAGGAGAGTTTCGAATTGATCTAGTACCGAGGGCTGCACCTTTTGCACGTGCACCGTATAGATTGGCACCGTCTGAGATGAGAGAGTTGTCGGTACATTTACAAGAGGTGCTGGAGAAAGGATTTATTCTTCCGAGTTCATCGCCGAGGGGAGCACCGGTGTTGTTTGTGAAGAAGAAAGATGGATGTTTTAGAATGTGTATAGATCACTGTGAGTTAAACAAGTTGACCGTCAAGAATTG
Organism: Tanacetum coccineum; assembly: GCA_026074375.1. Classification (NCBI taxonomy): domain Eukaryota; kingdom Viridiplantae; phylum Streptophyta; class Magnoliopsida; order Asterales; family Asteraceae; genus Tanacetum; species Tanacetum coccineum. The sequence continues at coordinate 51,976 of BQNB010012406.1, forward strand.
TTATCCTCTCCCGAGAATCAACGATTTATTTGACCAACTTCTGGGTTTGAGCGTGTATTCTAAGATCGATCTGTGATCAGGATATCACCAGTTACGCATTAAAGAATAGGACATTCCAATTACTGCATTTAGAACTCGGTATGGTCACTTTGAGTTTCAAGTGATGCCGTTTGGATTGACAAATGTGCCTGGTGTGTTTATGGACTTGATGAACCGAGTATGCAAGCCATATCTTGATAAGTTCGTCATAGTGTTGATCGATGATATTTTGGTTTATTCCAAGGACGAAGAAGAGAACGAAAAGCATTTGAAGATTATTTTAGAGCTACTTAAGAAAGAGAGTGTTAATACAAATAATGTCTAAAAACGTTATTTATATTTTTCGACCTCTCAATATTTTGATAATAACAAAATATAAAAACGTTTATGATAAAATTAACTAAAACTTATTAAAAAACTTGATTTACAACAGAACTTAAAAAGGACTTAATTTTAAGAACTTTTTATAAAAACAATATTAACTGAAACTCAAAATTAAGCTCTAAAAGAGCTTATGAAAAAGCTGTTACAGAAAGTGGGTGTTTAAGCTTACTTTTGCTTGATTTTACTTAACCACTTGTAAAAAGCTCAAATTAAGCTCAAATTGAAAAATAAAAGATGTTCAAAGTCCCTTGAGATGTGCTTAAGCTAATTTTAATAAGCTAAGATCCATTTAAACACTTTATGTTGACTGAAATTCAAAATCAAAATGCACAACTCAGAAATAAACTTTTAAAAGCTAAAATTCTAATAAGCTAAAATCCTTATTAAGCTAAACTGGCTCCTGAGCTTTTTAAAAACTAGCTAAACTACTTATAAGCTACTATTCTAGTTTATAAAATCTAAACCTATAAGCAAGAAATCTAAATTTTAAAGCTACTGTATATGACCTACTGTTTTTGGCTTTTTGGCTTTTTTAATGACTTTTAGAAGCAAATGTACCTAAGAATCTAAGCTAGAAATTTGAAAATTAAGCTTGATTTAAACTAAGCTATATGAAAACTAAAAGCTAGTTGAAAATTAAGCTACAATAAACTACACTTACCTAATAAAATTGAAGACAATCAAGACAGCAGTAGTAACTTAAGTTACTACTGCTAGAACAAAATGGCAAAGCCACAAACTCAAATTGTGCAGGTTTCCTTAAAGGAGAACTTGCACTTCACACTCTATTTGAGTGTGTTTGACACAATGCAAACACAAATAAGCTCAATGAACTTGGATCAAATTTTCACAAGTGAAAAAGAAATGAAGGACTCCCCTGGTGCAGGAATACTAAAAATAAGCTCAAACTCTCTTAATTTTAAAAAATTAACTTGTGAAAACTCTTTTCCTAATGTTTTTAAATGAGATCAAAGCTGTCTCAAATGGTTTGCACAAAAACCTTTGACTTTTTAAGGTCAAACAAGGTTAACCCAAACACCCCCTTAAGTTGTGACAGAATTGATTAAGCTTATGCTTTGATAATTCATTACACAAAACTTTAAAACCAGATTACTAGAATCCTATAACAATCTTATTAAACATGAATCAACAACTAAGTTAACTAAAATTTAAGAAATAAAGCTATGCTACTATATTTTTGGTTTTTATGAAATTTTAAGACAGAAATTGAAATCTAAAGTTCTTCATTAACTAAGCTAAGACAGATTAAGATAATGATCAATAAGCACTTAAAAGACACAAATAAGCAACTAGAAAGCAAATCTTAAGAAATTAATAAGCAAATAAGCAATCTACACTATTAAGCACTTTTAAGCTAAAAATTTTAGGACAAAATAGTAAATAGAAAACTTACAAATGGCTTCAGCTTAACAGAAGCTATGGCTCAATTGAGCTTATCTACTAGCTCTGGCTTATTTACAATAAGCCAGTTATAATCCATGGGAGTCCTTCCATATTTGACTCCCCTTCTATAAGCTCACAAGTCCAAAAGCAAAGGTTATAAGGCTTTAAGCTATTTTTAAGAGTTCAAGTATGATTAAGGTCTGATTTAGCTCAATTACTAGCTTATAGACTAGTAAGAGCTTATATGAGCTTATTAGAACAATAGCTTAACATTTTAGAAGAATTGAAAACTTATGAGTGAAGAAATAAAAGTGCTTATGACAGATTATTTAAGAGCAAAACTAGATTTCATTAAAGTAAAACTTGATTACATGAGTAAAAAACTGAAAGTACATTAAGCTGGGAAATAAGCTATTAAGCTAAAACTACTACTAGGTGTCAAAAGGAAAAAAAAGAAGATATATAGTGTGTGTGAGGTGGGGCTCTATTTAAGCTAGCTGATGAGCTTCTAGGGATAGTGCCCTTGCTGCCAAGCTCTTCATAAATCATGACCTAACGATTATCCAATCATTGGGAATTCATTCTCCACCGTTTGATCAATCCTTGGGATTCACACGGATTGCCAGCGTGGCAATCCGTTGTGAAGCCTTGTGTTAGTTGCGTGAGTGATCCAAGAGTAAAAAATCCTTCATCCGTGTGTTCATTGCCATAAGCAACGTGTCATTTCTTGCTTGAGTGATCCTATAAGAGTCTTGATATGACTTCATTTTCTCCCTGTACCATTGTGTTTATTGTCCCGATGAACTGTCTTTTTTGACCTTCCAATTGGGTAAAAAGCCCCCCTCTCATTGAACTACGTGCGTGAATTTTGGACGATGTATTATGAACAAGTGTTCATTTTATCGCGCCTCCTTTTTTCTTTTTAACTGAATAAGGGTAAATTCGTTTGAAACTTTAGAGTATTAGCAAATATGGTCCCTCTCTTTGGTTTATTAAAATCCTAGTGTAAAATAACTTTCTTAATTGGCAGTTTAAGTCCTTGTGGTTTAATAAAAGGGAATTGGGCTAGGGTTTTGGGCTTTTGTAATGGGCCTTGTATCCGGGTAGGGTATTTAAGGGTTTAAGGCCCATTTAAGGTTTAAGGGACCATTTTTGTAAATTTTGAAACTTGGAGGGTTGATTTGAATCTTTTGGTTTTGTTTTTATAGTGTGTGACTTTGTTGACCCATAGTTGACTGAGAGTTGACTTTCTTTGGCTTTGGCTTTGAATCTTTGGCTTCTCTTATGCTCTTTCGTTTCTCGTGTCCGTGTTTGTCCGTTTTTTGGCGGTTTTCGTATGATTTTTGATATATCCATACCTGCACACACAAAACACAAAAACAATTATATTTTTGCCATTTTAAGTCTGATTTGGGTCATTTAGGGCCATTTTTGGTATTAACATATATGTGTATTTTACACTTATGATCTATGCCTATATGCAATGCAAGAGCAATTTCGTAATCTTAGTGCAAGAAATCTAGCATAAGTTCTAGTTAGGCATAATTCGATAAACTAGCTACAAACGAATAGTGTACATGGCACATGTGCTTAGATATTCAATTAGCTTAATTACAAATAGAAACGATCATTTAATAATTTTTACTAACTTAAGATATAAAGAAGTGCACATAATCACATAGCATACCACATAAACGTACTTGTCGTAGGTTTGTGTATTAGATACAACAATGTATACTTAGCTCAGTTTTGTTTGAAGACAAATTAGTTTCCTCCCCATTTCAAAATAATCAAGTTTAATATTTTTGAAATAGTTAATTTCCACCATTTTTTAAAGATATGCAGACTAGAAATGTCCGGAATCGAAAGGAAAGACAAACTTACAAGTTTTACGTTAAAATGAGGACTCAAACGTTTTGGACAATAAGAGGTCTAGTATTTTATCTTTCTGACTAAATATAAGTTTGAATTTAAATACTTGGAGTATTTTTATATGAATAGTAGACTCATTTCTCTCAAATAGTGGTGTGTGGTACGACTTCTACGGACTTACGGTTGTTTTTTATGATTTTTTAAAGTTTCTGAAAAATTGCCGAATCAGCAGTGAGGGTCCCCTTAAATATAAGGGGGCCGCCCAGGAATTAAGGGGATCTCCGCCCACCTGATTATCAGAATTTCGATTTTTATAAAAATTGTTTTATGAACTTTGCGGAAATGGTGTACAACTTTCTGAATTTGTTACCGAACATTAACACTTATTTTAAGCATCTTTTTTATCTCGAGAGCTGTATAATAGTGTATATAACATCAAACACTTATTACAAGTTAAATTCAACAAAACACTTTTTTCATATTTAATCCCCCCTTATTGGGGTAATTTGATACATGGATAGTAACTCGATTTTTTAAAACCATTTTGTTTTGAAAAATTGAGCGACGTGGCTCTGATACCAATTGTGGATATCGTTAATAGTGGGGTGGGGGTCGGTGGGAAAACGTTTCCATTAAAAAAAAAAAAAACTTTTAAATGTTTTCGTATCAAATTATACGATCAAAGCGTGATACATTGATGAGTATTATAATAGTTATATACACATATTGTTAATCGATTTACAACATTACAACCAAGCAAATATTCACATATTTATTAAAATTATATAATCAAACTCATCACACAATTGCATGTATAAATAAAAAAGCGATAATTGCGGAGTATAAATGTAAAGAGTTAAGTGAAAGGAAATGTAAACCGGGACTACGTTGATTTATAGTGGTTCTAGTAACGAAGTACCTCTTTGCCCTAAGCAACTCCCGAGTACCCAACTAGAGAGTTCAATTCAACTAGTCAAACAAGCTCTCTTAAGGCGAGGGAAAACCCGTACAAAGGTGCTGACACTGAATTTATGACCATGCTAAAATGCGAGTTCAAATCGTAGCTAGAACCAATCTATAACAACACAATCTTCATTGACTTCACGACTTCTTCAGAAACTTCAAGACCAACTTCACGACTTCACTAAACAACTACACAACTTTTCACGCTCTCTTAGTAATCAGCACCATACTACTTCATAATTCCACTAACTAACATTACTATGATCACACTATCTTAAAACTTACAAAGATCAACCTCTGATCTACCAACTATACACACCATGATCAATATGATCTAACTATTAATAAGTTTGGAATACATGGGACATCGATTCTATACATTGTGAATGTTAAGACATGCACGGAGCATCTATCTAATAACTTCGTATCTTAATGATAACAAAAGTTCTTCTCTTGCACTTGAATGGATGGATAATTGGATCACATTATAAACAAACTTATAATAAGTTAACTGATCAAAGGAAAGGATTTGAAAGAAGGTTTTTAGATCTGAGAAAACTGTGTGCCAAGAGGTGAAGAAAATCTGTGGAAACAGTCTACTATTTATAGGCAAAAATATTGATTTTTTTATTTTGCTGGGCCCCTTATACAATGGCAGTACCCTTATTTTATGGCCGGTCCCCTTAATTAATTAAGAGGGCCGCCCTTTTTTCAGACGCTCCATTTTTTTTGTCCTTTTGTGGGGAAGGTTTCTCTTGAACGTTAAGCCGTTTTCTAGGTGGTAAAAATTTAAATTCAAATATTTATTTTGAATTAAAAGATTTTTTATAATTCCAAAAATATGTTTTGTTAATTTTTTAAAATGGTTTTTGTCGCATTTTTTCAATGTAAGGTTTGGAAAAGTAAAAAATTTCTTTTGAATCATTCAAACAAATTAATGTTTGTTTGTTCATCCATTTGTGATTTAGTCGGGTGCGAACTTAATTTAATGTTGAAGAAAACTTGAGTCGTCGAAAGATGTTGACGATTTGATGATTAGTGATTACGAGTACTTAAGAACTTTAATGTTATGTGTTCTATAAGTTACTTGTTTGTCATCACCAAAACATAAAGAGAATGTATAGATTAAATATCGTAATATTTCTACCAACAACCTTCATATATGGGTCAACATAAACAGGTGAAAAGGCTAGTGAGGCTAAAAGATCCTTAGTTAAATCAACTGAAAAGTTAGGAGATGTTGTGTACCGATGAGGATGGATAATGTCTGGTAATGACGGATGTAGTCAGGAGAGTGTTGTAGTGGAAATAACGTATCATCACATCGTAATCAGTAGGATTAATAGGAAGGGGGAAAAAAGACAGGTACTATATAACAACCTAGTGGAAATAACATAAGTTATTTATATATAATATAATAGTAGTGCATTATCTACCATGGAAATTTCTTACACATACTATTATGGAAACTGCAGTGACATGGAGGACTTTCTTGGATGGAAAAAAGTAATTATAGTTTAGGTTTTACCCTTGTTCTCAATAACCATGAGCTCTGATAACAATGGTAACCACCCCTAGTTTTGACAATTATAGCAGTGTGAAAGCTAATATGGGGTATTATTCTTGGATCAACAGTCATAATCTTAGAAAATGACTCATTAAAGAGACGTTTTAGAAATTTATTTATCATTCAAATATAATCAGAGTTTTACTCAAAAAGCAGAGGTCCCAAAATCTGCATGAAAACTATTATTGTTTGATTGATTAACAAGTTTGGGAGTTTCCCTCAAGTCTAATGCCACTCTGTGCCATAGGTTGCTCAATTACCTGAGATAAACATGCTAAAAGGGCAACACAAAGGTTGAGTGAAATTCATAGGCTTATGATAAATAGATAAATACAAGTAATCATAGACAGTGGGTTACGTTGTTATATATCCATAAATAGTAATAATTGCAATTGCATTTACAATTATATTTGTAATAATCGAATACATGTTATCTTATGTGATTTAATAATTGTTACACATATAAAATTGCATGAACAAACAGATAAATTTTATTGCCCTAAGCTCATGACATCAATACGTTAACATGGAAATCACCGTAGTGACATTGGTTGAGGAACAAATGTCCCCGTGGAAAGGTAACTTGCCAAGGTTACCCATTAAGTCAAATATAGTGCTATTGGTACCAAAAGTATAGGCACACCAACGGGAGTCGTCACACCCCGATAGATCTATCCACAATATTCGCGTTCACTCGCAAGTGACTAATGGTTCATGATTAAGAAATATTGGCAGTGGAAGGTACTTAGGCAATAATATATCTGGCATACAGTTGGAAAAACACTTGCATTCATGGTTTAAGCATGTATCCCCCTCGCGGGTTTATAAAGTATTCAAAAGATTTAAAATGCGAGGCTATGAACTCACCTTAACAGGGAAATCTGATTGATGGCAAAAGTATATCAAGTGAAAGTAACGGCCTTGTCACGCAACCTGGGTAATATGTCAAGTCTTAGTTTGATGGTTTATCTTTCAAAACTTCATGAAGTTTATCATTTGATTTATTAATTTATGGAAATATTATATCACTGTTCGGGCCATCATAATTCAGAGGTCATGTAGTAAACGTTTGAGGAGCCAGGACACTTTAAATCATAAATCCAGCAAACTCGTCAAAAGGTATACCCAAATGAAACCCCTCACATGAAATTCCCTAGTAACTTGATACGATAAGATTTTAAGTTTCTTCAAAAGCTGGTCGATGATAAGTTACGTAATTGATTTATAATGCGTCGATCGATGATTAATAACGATACATGTGTCGGGTTTTAATAAAATCAAGTTTTATAATATTTATATATTTTTTATAATTAATATAAAAATATTATATTTTATATTTTTGCAAAAATGGCAATATATATCCTTGACTTATAAACTTTTACAAGTTTAGTCCTTTATATAAAAAGTATATATAATTTAAACCTTTAACTTTAGAACTTGGCAAAAAAACCCATCATAGTTATAACTTTGGAATAATGACATTTTCAACCCCTTTAGTTATAAATTTCAGAAAGTTATGATATATACCCCTAGCATGGAATATATTTGCAAAACAAGTCCAAAAAGCCATGCAAGCTTATTTTAGGATTCCAAATGATATTGGCAGGTTATAGCTTATTAGAATAAGCTAAAATAAGATGTTCTAACGTATCAAAAGTTTAGAAAAGGATTTGTTAGCTAGAAAATCAAAATGGGTCGTTTTTAGAGTTTTAATAAAAAACACATGGGTTTGAGGATTCAAGGTTTTAACAAGAGTTCATATATGATCTTAAGAGTATTCTAATGCAGATTATAAGCTTATTGAATAAGATTTTGAGCTTACTTGAGCTAAAATGGGTCAAAATGGGGTTTTCAGGTTCGTACGCCTAGTAACGACTTCAAGAGCTTCTTTTTCTTGGTTCTTGGCTTCAATTTTGATCTTAGGAACCTTCTACTTCTTCCTTGGCTAAGCTAGAACTCCATTTGTGTTTGTGATGAAGTTTTGAGGTGTGATTTGAAAGGGTTGCTTGGATTCAGTTTATATAGGGGTGAAAACCCTTGGTGCCTAAGTTTTCTTGATGGCTAAGGGTTAATGGTTGTAGAGTGATGACCAATGAAGCCTATAAATGATTCATGGAAGCTAGGAGAGTAGCTATGCAAGGTGGTGAGGGTGTATGAGGGTTCGATTACATAGGGGTGACAAGAAGGTGACTAGAAGCCTTGGTGGCCAAGGAAGGTGATGGAGGTGCTTGTAAGGTGCTTGGGTGGCTGCTTGGTGACATGGTGGTGATGTCATAGAGGTGCTAGGGTGCTTGGTTGGGTTGAAAATGGGTCAAAATGAAATAAAAAGGGGTGCCGGGTTTAATGGGTCACGAGTTAGGGTTCTATGGTTTTTAGATTGAGTTAGGTTTAAGGTTTAGGGTAGTTTAGGGTTTAGGATTAAGGTTTAATGTTAGGATTAGGGTTTAGGATTAGATTTAAGGTTTAGGACTAAGGTTTAGGGTTTAGTTTTAGGTTTAAAGTGAAATTAGGGTTTTAGGGTTTCGTTTAGGGTTTAGGGTCTTAGATTAGGGTTTTAGGACGAATTAGGGTTTAGGTTTAAGGTTTAGAAGTCATAAATTAAGTACTTGTACCTTGTGCTAAAGTGGTGGTAAAGTTTAAACATGATTTAGGAGCTTAAATGACCTAATTAGGTTTTTAGGCATGATTAGCTTGTATATTGTGCTTAAATAAGTTGTACATTGACTTAGAGGGAAATTATATTTCAAATTTTATGCATTGTACACTTGTACACATGCTTGAAGGCTTACACATTCATTTTATATGTATACATTACATATAATTAGGGTTTTGATATAAACGTTAACGTTTAATGCTTGTTTTGATATAACGTTTTGAAAAGTACGTTAAATGGATAATGTACTTAGTAAAAATGATATTAAGATATAAACTTGACTATTAGGATGTTTACATGATATAAACATAGATATAGATGGCATTGGTAGAGGTTGTGTGAGCTCGTTTACTTTAGAGATGCAAGTTACGTTGCATAATGAGATAAAGCAAAAATTTCCCTGTAAAAAGGTGGTATATATATAATAGATGGATATTACATTGATGAAAATTTCAGGTTGTTTTACAAAAGACTTAATATCACTATCTCTTGATGAACTTATCGGGAACCTCAAAGTTCATAAAATGATCATCAAGAAAGATTCTGAAATAGTCAAAGCAAATGTTGAAAGGAAATATCTTGCTTTAAATGAAATGAAAGAATCTTAGGATGAAGAGTGTTAGACTTCCGAAAGTGAAGACGAAGAATACGCCATGGCGGTAAGAGACTTCAAGAAGTTCTTTAAGAGAAGAGGTAGATTCGTGAGACAACCTCGAAACAACAAAAAGACATTCCAAAGAAGCCGTGATGACAAGAACGGTAAAAGTGATAGAAAATGCTTTAGATGCGGCGAACCGATTCATCTTATTGGAGAATGTCCAAAACCACCAAAAGACAAGAACCAAAAAGCATTTGTCGGAGGTTCGTGGAGTGATTACGGTGAAGAAGATGATGAGAAAGTCAATAACGAAACTTGTCTAGTAGCTCAAGCATCAAGTAAGATATGCCTTGGAGTTGACTTGGAACCCGATGAGTGGATAAAGGATAGCAGATGCTCCAAACACATTACGGGTAATCGAAAGCTCTTCTCAAGCTACAAGGCATACAATGTATGTAATGTTATTTTTGGTAGCAATCTTCGCGGTAGCATCATTGACGAAGAGTGTGAGTCGGAAGATAGTACCAAGTATTGAGGCATGAAAGGTAGTTTATTATACCTAACGGCAAGTTGGCCTGATATCAAGTTTAGTGTCTGCCTTTGTGCCCGCTTCCTAGAGGATCCCAAAACCTCTCACCTTGAAGCGGTAAGGTTTCAATTGGTTGGATAATTAGGATGAAAGGCTTAATCGTGATGAAATTAGGAATAAAGCCTAAAGACAAAATCTTGTCTTGCCAACGATTGATGAAAATCCTGTTGTGCGGAAGGAGATTAGGTCACGTCAATTATGCGTCTCATTCCGGATTCATTAGCATCTAAGGAATTAGTTAGGAACTTACACTAAGCTTAAGGTTTGTTCAACACTTCTGTGACGCTGCAAAATTAGAAAGTAGCTCATGTAGTCATAAGACTAAAAAATATAGTATCAACGAAAGAGACGCTTTAGAACTACTTCATATGGATCCTCTTCGATCCATCTCCGCCATACGGAGGTTTCGAGGATAACCGCTACACCTTAGTAATTTGTATATGACTACTTCTAGGTAATTACTTGGACTATATCCTTAAGGATTAAAACCCAAGCTTCGATCAATTCAAAATATTTTAGTAGAAAATTCAATCCTATTTAGGATGAACATAGTGTCAATAAGAACCGACTACGGTAGAGAATTTGATAATGATGTACAATTTGGAGATTTTTGTAATGCCAATGGTATTACACATAACGTCTCAGAACAATGTTGAACGAGCAATCGTTACCACAAAAGTTTTGGTGTAACGCCGTAGATACTTCAACATATATTCTCAACCGAATCCTAATTAGAACCATCCTAGGAAAAACACCTTATGAAATCTTGAGAGGTAGGAAACCTACTCTTGACTATTTTAGAGTGTTTGGAAGCAAGTGCTTCATTCTAAACACTAAAGACTACCTTACCAAGTTTGACCCAAAGTCTTACGAAGGTGTCTTTCTAGGTTACTCCCAAAATAGTAAAGCCTATATCATTCTTAATAAACACACTAGGAAAATCGAAGAATCACTCAACGTGACATTCGATGAAACTCCTCCACCCTCTAAGACATCACCCTTGGTGGACGATGACTTAGATGAAGAAGAAGCTATTAGGGAAATCGAAAAGAAAAACCTAGAAAATGTTGTTGAGGATGAAACTTTAGAGATTGACGAAATAGTCAATATTAAGGAATCTAGGAACCATCCCCTAGAAAATGTCATAGGAAACCTCAACCAAAGAACCCTTAGATCACAAGCCCAAAACCAAAGTAACTTTTATTGTTTTATCTCTACCATAGAACCTAAGAATGTGAATGAAGCCTTAGGAGATGAAAGTTGGATAGTCGCCATGCAAGAAGAATTAAATCAATTCATTGCTAACGACGTTTGGGAGTTAGTTCCACAACCTAAGAATATGACAATTATAGGAACTAAGTGGGTGTTTAGAAATAAGTTAGACGAGAACGGTGTTGTTTCTCGAAATAAGGCTAGATTAGTTGCTCAAGGATACAACCAACAAGAGGGCATCAATTATGATGAAACTTATGCCCCGGTTGCTAGACTTGAGTCTATTAGGATATTATTAGCTTATGCTTGCGCCTTAGATTTTAAATTATTCCAAATGGATGTAAAAAGTGCATTCCTGAATGGTTTTATCAATGAGGAGGTATACGTGGCACAACCTCCGGGATTTATTGATTTTGAAAAACCGGATCATGTTTATAAATTAAAGAAAGCTTTATATGGTCTTAAACAAGCACTCAAAGCTTGGTATGATAGATTAAAAGCTTTTCTTATTAAACATGAATATAAAATAGGAATGGTAGATAACACTCTTTTTACTAAGAAGAAAAGTTCAAATCTCATCATTGTTCAAATATATGTCGATGACATCATATTTGGTTCGACCTGTTAAGAAATGTGTGATGAATTTGCCAAAATCATGCATGACGAGTTTGAGATGAGCATGATAGGTGAACTTAACTTCTTCCTTGGACTACAAATAAAACAAATGGAAGATGGAATTTTCTTTAATTAATCTAAATATATTAAAGAAATGCTTAATAAATTTAGCTTAGAAGAATCTAATCCAATGAAAACCCCCATGTCCTCTGATACCAAACTCACAAAATACGAAGAGTGTGAGTCGGTAGATAGTACCAAGTATCAAGGCAAGATAGGTAGTTTATTATACCTAACGGCAAGTAGGCCCGATATTATGTTTAGTGTCTACATTTGTTCTCGCTTCCAAGAGGCTCCCAAAACCTCTTACCTTGAAGCATTTAAACATATCTTCTGATACATTAAAGGCACTACACATTTAGGATTATGGTATCCTAAGGGAAATGGCATAGAAGCAGTAGTATATGCCAACTCTGATCATGCAGGAGATTATGTTGACCGAAAGAGCACTAGCGGTATTTGTACGTTCGTGGGATGTTGTTTAACATCTTGGTTCTCGAAGAAACAAACCACTCTTGCTATACCCACTACCGAAGCCGAATACGTAAGCGCCAGAAAGGAATGTCAACAAGCACTATGGATGAAACAAGCTCTTATCGACTACGACGTTCGACTCGATGACGTCCCGATCATGTGCGAGGCGCGATTGACCTTAGCAAAAACCCGATGCAACATTCTCGAACCAAACACATCAAAATTCGTCACCACTTTCTTCGTGATAATGTCCAGAAAGGACATATCTCAATCGAAAAAGTGCCGTCCGTCGACAACATCGCCGACATTCTTACGAAACCTCTTAAACGTGAATCGTTTAACTATCTACGTCTTGGTTTAGTAATGATGGAACACATTCCATAAATCACATTAGTCCGCTTCTCCTTCTTCTGTCTTAATTCTAGTCCGTGTTCTACTCTGTGTCATGACAACTTAAATACTTAATCCGAAGTACCTTAAGCATTTTAATCGCGAAATGCAAATTAAAATGTCACTCTTATTTATAAATTTTTTGTCAAAAACTGAGTCTAAAACCCCTCGCTGAGGGCGGCCCCCATACCCTAGGCGGTCCCCTAATATATTTGGGAAAGCCAGGCGATATGGGACCGCCATCAGCAGACACTTAAATTGAACACTTATTTAATTTTTTTTTTCAAAACACAAAAACAAACACCCCCTTTCATATCTGCAGCGACGAACACGAACAAAACACCCTAAAAACTCAAAATCAACCACTAAAACTATAATTGAAGATCAAATCAACACCTATAATCACTCACGACATCTTAAAGATCATCAATTGTAAGTCATTCTCTCTCACTCTTGATGAATTCGGTCAAATCTTAAAAATACCGTTCAAAGGTCAAGTGTCACACACCGACATGTGTTCACTCGACTACTTGTCAATAAGTGTTTCGAGTAAAGGTCGTTATAAAACCACTCCCCTATCTCCAAGTGTCGTCAAGTATTTCATTCAAATTCCTCGACAAGGTCAAGTCACTCGTACTAAAAACAAGAAAACCATTATCGTCGACAAAAATGAAATCTTGATTTTTTAAATCACTCAACGTTTAGGGAACACAATAAAGAGTTGTTATGCATTGTCAATACAACCTAAAAAACATTTTATACACATGATATTGGTTATCATAAACAATTTCGAGATACTTTTATATTCATATGTATTTTTTGACTTGTTTGGTTGAGCAAAATCAAACTAAGGAGCGTTTGGGTTAACTCTTAGGATCTATCCTATTTAAGTAGAGTTAACTCGTTTACTCCATATTGTTTGCATATGGGCACCCACTAGCACAAAATCAAAACATCAATATCATGTAAAACGTGATTAAAATATGATCTTGAATTAATCTTTCTAGGTAACAATGCCTCGAGCTACAAGTCTTGATCATCAAAAGACACGAAACTACATACCTCTAATATCAAATGAATTTAATCAACCCTTGCTTTAAATACAAAGGCTATCTGAAACGGACACTTTATGAGGGGAGGGTTGTAAGTCCAAACTTCAAAAATATGAGTCATATTCGTGCTAAGTTTGAGTCAATCGGGTTTGATTATTTGTTAGATAGTATATGCAGGAACAATTTACACTTCACTTTGTTCTTGATTTACTGTTAACTCACTTTTTCCTACAATCCTGAGGGTCAATTCATTGTTAATTTTGTCATTCAAAATAAGTCTTTTTCCCTCACTCTTGAGGAATTCGGTCAAATTTTAAAAATCCCTTTCAAAGTCATGCCTCTATTACCGAAATGTGGTCCTTTAACCATTTGTCGGTCAGTGTTCCAAGTAGAGGTCTCTATAAAACCAAACCCCATCTCCAAAAGTCATTAAGTCTTTTATTCAAATTCACGTCAAGGTACAAAGACTTCGTTTACCAAAACAAGAAAAACCATTGTCGTTAGGTGAAAACGAAATTTTAACCCGAGAGATTCAAACTCATATGAAACCATGGGTTGAGATTATTCGTGAAAACGCCATTTGTCAAGGAGGACATTCATAGGGATTCATGGTCGCTGATTGTCTTTGTCACATGCTCGATTGGCATTGAGGTAATAACTCCTTATAACCCTAGCATCTTTTCATCTTTAAATAGTATTGGAAAAGACTCGATTCAAACCAAAGGAAGTCTTACCTTATGGTATGCTCTTGACTAGGTTATTCAAACATGTAGTCTTTTTTTTTTTCCGGTCTCTCCTGAGCTGCTCTTGATCGTTGTCTCTACTTGATCGAGCCATGGATCCCGCTCGCTCCCACTACGAGCAAAAGACACAGGGATCGTTAGGGCTAGAAAAAGACCTCGTGAGCCAATTGCTAGCCCTCATCCTTCACTCTAAATCATCCATCGTTATCTCATCCTTTGAATGATTCCACACATAAAAATGATGATGAATCTTCTCATTCTAATCCTTCCTCTCCACCTCAAAACACTTCTTCCTCATCAATGCAATTTCTCTAGGTCCCTCAAATACACTCCCATGAAAAGTCATGACTTTAAACAACCCTTCTATATGATACTTGACTTTTCAAACATTCAACAACGAGTTGTACATCGGAGACGGGTTAAGGTCAATTGGACAAACTCTCAAGAACATGATGGGAGGAAAATAGAAGTGAAGATAGCGTCAAGTGTTGATTCAAATGATGATTGAAATCTTTTTCTAGAATTATTGCTAGAAATACGTACGATGTAATATTATCTTATTCTCTGTCTTGGATAATCAAGTACGTGTATAATATGTCTACATTATAATTACATGCTTTCTATGTGATTTTTAGTAGACATTTTAGTCATTTATATGCTTTTTCTTGACCATATAACATGACTTATTCACTTTCTTAGTTATATTATGTGATACTTAAAGTAATGGAAATGCCAAAAATCATCCTCATTGACCATTCTGAAAAAGGATTAAACTTTTAAAAAATTTTGAAACCCCAAAAAATGCCCCCCCAAAAGGTCAGGTGGCCCTCTTATATATTCGGGACCTCCATAACAATAAAGGACCGCCATCAGGAGTAACACGAAATATTCTTGTCCCTCCTTGTCTGCATCTTTGATCCTATTCTTCCTAGGTCTAGCTGCCATTTCCCTTCTAAACTAAACACTCCTTAGAACTTTCTTACACCAAAACTATGCCTTTCCCAAAACTTTTCTATATAAACATCATCCTTATTCATCTCAATCACCACTTCTCTTATAAACATCTCTTCAAAGTCTCAATGTCATCTTCTAACACATCTCCTCGTGACTACTCACGAAAACACAAAAGAGAAATTCTTGAACCTTGGAGACAATGTCATAATCCTCCACCTTCACCACCTTTTCCTCCACCAAATAGGATCTCACCTCCTCTATCTCCAAGTAACTCACTACCTATATCTCCACCAAACTCTCCAATCTTTGATACCACTTCTTTGCTTCCTTCCCCTAACTCATCTAATCCTACATCCTCTTACTTACCTCCACAAATCTCTACTCAAAATCATAGTATGAACCATTTGCACGAACTCCTACACCTTTTAAATCTTCTTGATATCAATATTCAACGTGCAATTGAGTCAACTAATTGTTCACCTCCCTCCTCATCGACCACTCATCTTCCTTTTCTCGACCAAATCAATTTTCATTCGAACTTTTATCAATGTTGCCTGGGTACTCATAAAGTATTCAATATCTTAAAAGATGACCTTAACCGATTCAAATCTCTCATCATTGGGCCCTCAACCCTTTTTCCTTCATCCATCACTACCAACTCTCCTTGAAATATCCTCATGAAGTCAAGAATCATCTACTAGTCTACTTTCATTAAATGCTTTAATATGTTGTGTTTTAGTTATGATTATATCATGCTTGTATCATCATATATATTATCCTTGTGACTATATATGATTTCTTTATGATTTTAATTGCACTTTACTTTATGAGTTTTTAAATGTGTGGATTATACTCTTAAAATATTTGTCATGCCATATTTGCTTGCACTTGTACTTCTAACATTGTTTTGTAGCAAACAAATTATCATAAGATCGATCCCTTTGGTGCCCCGAACAAGGGGGAGCTTACATCAAAGGGGAGTCTCTTATCGTCGATTTCTTTCTCTCTACTACGACTCGACGATCAACCTTTTTGAATTCGACAAAAGGGGAGAGAAATAGAATTAAACTCATTAATAATTTATAAACTTCTATTTTTATACTAAATGAGTTTATGTTTTGTCATCATCAAAAAGAGGAAGATTGTTAATACAAATAATGTCTAAAAACGTTATTTATATTTTTTGACCTATTAATGTTTTGATAATAACAAAATGTGAAAACGTTTACGATAAAATTAAACGTTTATAAATTACTAATCATAAAATTCTATTTCTAAGATTAATCACTTAAGGTATGGATAAACAAATCATTAAACAAGATTAGTGATCAAGAAAATATTTTTCTTAAACCTTACATTTCTACAAATGTGTTTTTATAAAAATATAAAAACAAAAATATTTTTTCATTAAAAGAAATGTTTTATTAAAAACATAAAATTTGAAATTCAAATTTTCCCTCCAAAATAGAATGTTTTATAACAGATACAACTTTCACCACAAAAGGACAAAAAAAAAAGGAGTCTAGTGGCGGCCCCCTTTTAGGCCTGTCGGCCCCCTTATATATAAGGGACCGCCGGGACCGCCACCAGCAACGGTCATTTTTTTGTCCCTATAAATACTGGGCCGCCCCATCTGAAAAATACAACTTCTTGCCACGAATTTTTTCAGATATGTTATTCTCTCTTCTTCCTTTCTTTCTAAAACACATATCTTGATCACTAACATATCTTGATCTTGTTTTCAAGTGATTAATTATTTCTTCCTCCCTTCTTCTTCTTCTTCTTCCTCTAATCAAGTGCAAGAGAAGAACAATCGTATTCTTCTATATACGAATTGTTATTAAGTGATCTCTCTTCCTCCTCAAGATCAAAAATCTTCATTACATATATTTAGTGTTGTTGTGTAAATTAGATTGTGTGTAGATCTAAGTGCATAAATTGTGTATTGGTGTGATTTGGATTGTGTTTCAATCCAAGGGTATATATATCTTGTGAGTGTGTAAAGACTTAGTGAAGTCTTAGATTGGTTCTAGCTAAGATTAGGACTCGACATCTAGCTTAGTGTCAGAAAAGAAAGTAAGCAACGTCTAAACAGTTTTCTCAGCCTAAAGGGAGCTTATTGACATAGTGAAATCTCGAGTGGAGTACTCGGGGAGTGGAGTAGGAACGAAGAGGTGCTTCGTTGCCGAACCACTATAAATCTTGGTGTCTTGGTTTGATCGTTTCTTTCTCTATCTTTTTATTGTTATTGCTTACTTAGTTCATTATATTAGATATTTAGTTGTGATTCATATTGTTGATTGATTGACATATAACTCGTATCTAACAATTTTCTAAGCAAAGTTTTTAAATTGGTAAATTAACCAGTAAACTATTCAACCCCCCTTCTAGTTTCCTACAGGATATTTTGTAGATAATGATTCCAAATTGACAGCTTCATCATCTCTTGGAACTATCTCTAAACAAAGTTGAAGTTCTGCCTTTTCTGTATCATCTTCTAGTTTTTGCCTTTTAACACTTTCTTCATCAAGTTCTTCACTTGTTCTTTTCTTACTAACTGTTTCCTTTCTACTGCTTTTAGTTTTCTTTCCACTGCCTTCCACCACCTCTGAATCCATAGGAACAAATGAATTTACCCTCTTCATTTCTTTGTCAAACAACATCTGAATTTCTTCAAAACTTTTGTTCTTCAACTGACTGTGTTTGTATCCAGCCATATTTCTCAGATAGGTAGACATTTGATTTCTCTGTTGTACTTTAGTTGGTGGTTTTCTTTTGATCTTTTCAGCTCTAAACTTTGCAAAGTGCTTCTTCCTTTTGTTCATTAATTCTACAAACAGTATTGACCTCTCTTCAATGGTCAATTTTCCTTGTTCTTCTGCTTGTAGTCTCTAAGCTAACTCATAATCTGCCTCCATCATAGCTTGAGTATTATCCCATGAAATTAAATTAGCCTCTTCTTCTCTTTATATTGCAACCCTTTCTTCTTCTTCTAACTTAATCTCTAATTCTTCTGCAAGTCTTTTAGGCACTTCTTTATCAAACTTGATCTGGTCTTTTTTCTTTAATGGCTTCTATGGTTCAATCATTTTGGCTTTTCCTTTGTCTTTTGGATCATGTTGTGAAGGAGGTAATGATTTTCTTGTTCCAGACTCACTAGGTTCTTGCATAGTCACTCCTCTTGTTGGTCTAGTAGCAGGCTCACTAGAT
The DNA here is from genome assembly GCA_026074375.1 of Tanacetum coccineum. Classification (NCBI taxonomy): domain Eukaryota; kingdom Viridiplantae; phylum Streptophyta; class Magnoliopsida; order Asterales; family Asteraceae; genus Tanacetum; species Tanacetum coccineum. Next base: position 70,755 of record BQNB010012406.1, read on the forward strand.
TTTCTTTTGATCCTCTTTCTTTTGCTTTTTGTTTTGATTTCTCACTTCTCATCTTCATAAGTGTCTGAGAAATTATGAGATCTTCATCTTCAATAATAATTGTTGTTGTTGGAGGAGTACTTAGCTCAGCAGTACTAACAGATACACCAGCAGTAGTAATTGGTGCACTGGCAGTAGTAATATCAATATCCTGATCATACCTCCCCCGAGTCTCTGCATCCTCTTGAAACCATGAAATATCATCATCTTGGTCTTCATTCCTCCCCTGTTTGGATGCATCCTCCTGATCACCCAAACTCTTTACAGCAGAGGACTCTATCCTGACTTTGAATAATCTCCTCTTGAGTTTTGGAGTTCTTGCCTTTTTCTTCTTTTCCAATTTCTTGACTCTCTTCTTTAGACTAGTAATCTCCAAATCCTGAGCAGTCTTGACATTCTACAAGGCAAGAACACTGTCAGACAATTTTGTACAAATTTCCATCAATTCCATAATTTTCAGTCTAACCTCCCCACTTCTAGGTGTGTTAACTCCTGAGAGAGGCGGATCATTGGACTGTTTAGACAACCTCTCAAACCTAGTTTGAGCAAGTCTGTCCCCTAATACGGTATCTTGGCGCCTGAGACCACTACCTAAA